>JAMKCH010025590.1:0-148316 GCA_023653785.1 Ophioderma brevispina | reverse complement strand
CGTCTTTTTCGTTTTCTGGCTTCCCCTTCCCTTCTTGCAGAAACATAACCTGAAAATACACAAATTTTTGGTGTATAATGTGATTTGGGGGGGGGGGGGGGGGGGCGTCCAAGCCGAAACCCTCAATTGTTCAGGTCAACTTGCGGACCGATCAAAAGGGAACCGAATTCGTGGTTGTTTAGGCCTCGCAGATCGGTAAAAATCAGATTTTTGGGTTTCATATGCACTCGAGAAACAAAGCATTTTCTTTGGCCGAAATTCCCCAAAACACTTCAAAATTGCTCACCGTTCTTGAAAACCTGTTATAGGTACATATTACCAAGAAGAATGTACAATATATTGTAAATTGTATAAAACTCAGTAAAAATACAATCTAAAACACAAAAATATGTAAAAAATCTGAAATAGTCTACTTTTACATACTTATATCAAAGAATTATTCATTTTCTTACTAATATTTGGTAATCATTGCTAAATTATTTAGAAGAAACGAAATCGATAGCTCTTTAATTGATAAGGTTTAGCCTATTTTTCCTGCAAAACGTGCATACCTAATTTCACATGCATATTGTAACTGCAAATCAGTCTATATCTATTGTTCTACCTGAGCAAGTATTGCAGATGTCACTTCAATAACTTTCACAAACCCTATATTTTCTGATATAATACAAAATTTTTGAGTTGGGTCCTATTGCCCTTTTTTGTTAAATAATCCTCTTTTTCAGGGGCCGTCCCGCTTGCCACCAGTTAAAACAGTCAGTTTTTATTTATGGTCATTTTTAACATGCAGCTCAATCACAGTTGATGATACGACAGTGATAGAAAATTTCAAACTGTGGTAAAACAATAAATTCCCACTAGCTCTGATACATCTATTTGTGGGACTCATACATTAACCAACCCCATAGTGCACTTTTAAAGATGTGTAATATATGCCTCACTTGATTGTTTTAAATTACAGGCCACATCTAACCCTCATCTGTCTCATGATATAGGCATGTCGGACTCATGCAAATGGATTAGAGTGCGCTTATTTCTTGATAAATCACCATTCATTGGACTCATACCAATAAACAATTCCACAGTGCACTTTTAAAAAGACTCATACCAATGGACTACGCCACATCCAGCTCAAATAATCACACCCATGGACTAGCTACCCTGCAGGCGGTTTTAAATGTACTCATACAAAATAGACTGCTTCTACAGTTCTCACAGTGGTGTAAATCATGGGTTGTTCTATGTATATAGTACAAGGTGTTTTGTTATCTTCTAACAAAGTTTAAATCGGATTTTAGTAATGTTGTAAGTAGAATTTCATCTCCACTCACGTGCCAGTTCCACGGCACTGTACGATTATGAAACAAGGATACTACCAGGTGCAAATTATCTTTCCTCGAGTCGGTGACATCACTACTGGCGATTCAAGTGCCCAAAAAGCTTAAACTCCATATCCCAGGGCTTAGATCACTCACGCAGGAGGAACCCCTCCCCTAGAATGTTTTCCATAATCCTCTATCTGTTAGTCCATTCTTGTCCAAGTTTGACCAAGTTGTTTTGTCCATTCGTCTCTCCATCTGGTTTTTGGGACGTCCTGGCTTTCTGGTCATTCTCTGGGGTCCACCTACTGTCCATTGCTGATGGTCCCCCCTTTATCCTTCAGTCTAGCAACGTGACCTGCCCCTGCTATGGTTTGGCACTCCTAATGCACTTGATAATATCGTTTCACTCTGTCTTGGGGTTTGGGGGAAATCGGATCCAGCAATTCCTCTTTTAATTAATCTTGAAGTCGATGGCCAAGCATGATCGCTCATCTTCCTCTGTGCAACTGCAAGCATCTCCATTGTGGGTGTTATTCAAAGCCCACGTTTGACTGCCGTATGTCATAACAGGAAGAATTATTCATTGAACAAAACCTTTCGCTTTAACAACCCAGAACTTCTTATTTTTTCACTGATTGTTTTCCCCCCTTTTTGCAAATGCTGAGCGGCCTGCCCCAGCCTAGTCCAATTCTCCTTCTGAGCTCAGGCAGTAAGTCACCATGCCATCACTGTCTTCCCCAGGTAGATGTAGCTGTGGACCTCTTCAATGACTTTCCCCTCTAAGTTATCCTCGGACTTCCTTGTGTGGTCATTAACATCACTTGGTTTTCTTCCCTCTTCCCAACATGCAATGCTGAGTCCCTACCGTTTTGCTGGTGCCGTGAATATCATTTGCATGCTTTCCAATTCCTCCCTCCTTGTGACTTGGCAATCAGGATAAAGATCGGCGGCAAAGATCAGGTGAGAGAGATTTCACCATCAAGTTTGGCCTCTTCCTTCCCAGTTACTCTCCTTTATGATGGCATCTTGGAGGCATGAGGTGAAAGAGTTTGGTGAAATGTTGTCTCCATGTCTTGCTCCCCTCTCTAGCTTGATATTGTCAAGGTCCTTGTGGAGCTTAGGGTGGAAGAGGCTCCACAGTAAAGGTCACGTAAGAGATTGATGTAGGCTGCATCAAACTCCTTGGTTTTCAAGTGCTGTGAAGAGTGGTTTGAATATAGAGTCCCCAATGCCTTATCATAGTCAACAAAGGCAAAGTTGAGCGGGATCTTATACTCATTGGCTTTCTTGTACTGGCTAACAACATGTATGTCGATCATGGTAGAACATCCCGGTCTAAAACCAGCTTGGGCTCTTGGTTGGTTTTGTTCAAGAGTTGTCAGCCATTCTTTCAGCCAGGACCGGTGAGAATACATTGTACATTACAGGTCGAAGGCTTATTGGCCTGTAGTTTTTGATGTCAACCCCCCGCACCCCTACTCATCTTCTTTATGGAGAATAACTACATGAGCATCTTCCAGTTGCTGGGAACTCTTCCCTCGGTTAGGCATTGTTGAAAACAGCTTTGTAAGTACCCCAATAATGGGTTCACCCATTATTGAACCTAGAAAAGAAAAAGAAACTAGCATTAAAGGCATTAATGCGGGAGATTAATTAACCCTAAACCAGGACCGGGACGGCCGACGGCCCAAATGCAACGAGGGCAATCATTTTTATTTTTAATGGCCCAGATTGGCAACAAGAGCCAAAGTTTGCGTTTGCATCTCGGCCCGTTTTCCCGGCCACAGGAATAAGTAGCATAAAGTCAATAACGGCCAGATGCAACGAAACAACATCGCCGTCATTTTCCCGGAAGCGGCCACAATGCAACGAAAAACATCGGCATCATTTTTCCCGGAAGACGGCCCAGATGAAACGAAAACAACATTGCGCCATTTTCCGGAAAGACGTCCCAGATGCAACGAGAAACATCTCGTGCGAATGCAATAAAAAAACAGGGAATAAATTAAATAAATAAATAAATAAATAATGGATGCGTACTGGTCACACTGATCTGACAGGGAAATTTAGCTTATAGTTCGCCAGTCGTGAGTAGCGCTATTACGCTTACAGCATAGTCGTGCGTGGCACTATTATACTACGTCATGCTCCGGTTTAAGTCATGAATACGTTATGCTAATTAAAAAAAAGAGTTATCGAAAATTGTGGCACTATCACCATCGAAATTGCATGGGCATTTGTACACAGTGTCACCGCCTGATGAAAAGCATCGGCCTTCTGCGGGCAAACCGTCCGAAATGCAGTGGAAAAGATCGCATTCATTTCCCGTGAATGAAGGCCCAAATGCAACGAGAAACATAGCGTCATTTTCCGTAAAGACGGCCCAAATTTAACGAGGAACATCGCGTCATTTTCGTAAAGAGGCCCAAATGCATACGAGGAACAATCGCGTCATTTTCCGAGTTACGACGGCCCAGATGCAATGAGGGCCATGAGAGTCATTGCGCGACCAAAAATAGTTGTTGAAACCGGATGCAATGAAAAAAACCTTTCCGACAGGTACAAAGTTTTCGTTGGATCTCATGAATATCGGCCGTGTTAGGGTTAAAGGAGAACCCGTACAACGAAATATTATACAATATACAATAATTATTGACCACATATCGAGTGGTTTCATCAAAAAAGGAATTATATTAACCATAACAATGAATTAAAACCATCTAGTCTGACCATGCGCTATTAAAAATCGCGCTATTGTATAATGTGTATGCGATTACCGTCCGGTACGTTTGCGTCATAAATGCCATAGGATATGAACATTATGAAAGCGTTATGTGAGAAGGTGTATGATTGCTACTGCGCCGTCCGTATCGCATAACATATACATATCCATATACACTAGCGCAAAATAAATAGCGCTCATGGTCTAGGCAAAATTTTTAAGTCTTTGTACTGGTTAGTAATAATTCCGTTTTTCCATGAACCACTTCAATATGATTTAAAATTATTTTTTTAGCGATATTGTATAAGTTAGTCTTATACAGTTCGCCTTTAATAGCACTGGCGGAACCGCATGGCAGGAGATATAGTCATCTGGACTCTAATCCAACTACAACGATGAAGATAATAAGGCCTCAGTTGAATTTCAGGCAAATTGTTCATTGACCTTTATTTCTGTTGTCCGGTTGGAGCCCAGATTCTTTTACCATGATGAAAAGGAGATATAATTCCGGCTCATAGAGACGACAATGACTCTGTGTGAAGAGTCAGCTGAATCAAGTGCCCTATTAGTTGTAGTGGACTAGCGTTAATGTGTTTCCTGTAAGAATAGTTAATATTGGTATTCAGATGAAAGTTCAATGCCACACTTGTTTTTTGGAATTCCTACAGATTTTATAACTTAAATATTGATAGCAAGCATGATTTTCAACCCAGATCTCACCATTTTTCTCTCAGTTTTTAGGGTTTATTTAAAATCAGTCTGCCTATACAAAAACACTGTATTGCAGAGGGGCCTTGACTTGCCTCATGGTTCTCAGTTATTTAATGGTATTATAAAATATTGACTGATCATGGGGAAATGGTGCAAAATAACTACCGAGGTGACTGGAGACCGTGGGCCTACCGTTTTCTCGAGACAGAAGTCGGGGAAGAAATAGTAGGTCCATGGTCTCCAGTCAAAGAGGGGAGGTATTTTACACCATTTCACGAATATAGAAGAGCAGTCAATCATTTGTTTATATAACATCATATAAAAATATTTCACTCATTTGAAAAAACTTTCAAAGGCTAGTCAAGGATCCGGCTGCACCATGCACCGCAAATACATGGACATGGTGAAATCAAAAGCGTCAGTCTAGTCATGGTTCAATGCAATAGCGGATCTCTCCCCACAAATTTCGCGAACTGCTCTAGACCATACGATGTTTACGGTATACTCTATCACAGCATTGATATTTCTCCATTTTGAGTCAAAAATTCAACAGGAAAAATTGCCCAACGGTGAAATGTAAACACGCAAATATCAAACAGAAGATGCAGTGTCAGAGGTCACAATCAACGTGAGGCATTGGCGATGCCAAGATACATTGCAGGGGAAAAAAAGTTCCATAAAAATGAACTATTACCCCGTGACAGGGGGAAATAGTATTTTTATGGGACAACTTTTTTCCCTCTGTGGAAATTTGGGGAAATAGTCTCAGATTATTATGTCATGTGATCTAGTATCAACCAATCAAAGACAGAAATAATTTTTATGTGTTATATAAAATACATATTGAAATTACTCCAAAAAAGTTCTACCATAATTTCTGGAATATAATCTTACACTGTTATATCTAAGCTAAATCGAGACCCCCCTCCACTTCCACCCACTATCCTCCCCTCCTTAGCATCCCCCGCCTCCTCCAACCCCCCACCCGTCCATCGTATTGCAACCCTCTACACCATTATGCTCCCGCTACATTACCGCATCGTTATCCATAGCGCTTGCTCCCCCTTCATCCTCACGTCCAACCCTTTTCACCCCCCTCCTCACTCCATCCCCTTATGTCACATCTCTCTCCCCCCCTCCTCATCCCTTAAGATCCATCCAGACGTCCCCCCACCCCTGTTTCTTAATTTTTCCACGACTCTCGTTCAGTCACCTCTCGGGTCTGACTCTTCACCTCCTCCTCCCCATCATACTACCCCACGCCACCCCGCATTCCACTACCTGTGAGGCAGCCAAGTTTCTTCTTTTCATTTCCCCTTACATCAATGGCGTCCCCTGCCACCATCTCCACACCCCCTATAGTCCACCTACACTCCCCTAAAATCTTCCCTCCACCACTGTTCGCGGATCTTCCCTATATTCAATCCCCTCACACCCTTCTCCTTCCTAGATATCTCTACCCTTTCACTTATTGCCCACCACTCTCTTTCTCTTTCCACTCCACCTCCACCTCACCAACTTCCAACTCTTCTGCTCCTCTGCCCGTCGTATTTTCCCCACTCCCCACCACTGGCGTTTCTATATTACCCAACCCTTCCTCCCTGTCACCACCCTTCCGCTATCACCTTCCCCCATCTCCCCATCCATCCTTCATCGATTTCTCAGCATCGCCTCAGCGTAACTAAGACTCCATCGCTTCCACCCCTTAGAATACCTCCGTACAATACATTACTCCCCACATTTTTTTCTAAAAAGATTTTAGGAATCAAATACCATTTATATATGCTGCACTGGATGTTACAAAGTCGATGTCTTGAGTGTCAAATTCAATATTAATATGCCAACTTGCCTGAAGGACCTGAAGTATTGGCCACATGGCCATCCCCTATTATTATCATTACTACCTACTAATGGCATGAAATATTACAAATTTATCGTTTGATTACAGCTTAATCTCATACATTTGGAGAAAACTCACCATTATCATTTTAAAAATAGGTCTAATAGTTGTCAGTTTCGTATAGCAATAGGTGGAGCCATGATACCACAAGTCAAATGTGAAAATATGTGCCATAACTAAATTAAGTTTTAATCCATAATTTGTAAATTGTTCGAGAGATAGGAGAGCAAGAGAGCTTGTGTGATGTGTGAAAAAAAATTCATGTTGTTGAGAGAGAGAGGACGAGATGAGAGCATGAAATTTTTGTTATTTTAGTCAAAGACAAAAAAATGATATTAATCAATTCAGATTTTAGGCAGGAATATAAAATTCACAGGATTCAATGAAACATACTGAAAATGGTTTAAAATAATTGGGAAAACCAATTAGTTAACCCTATCTGTCAAGTTTCATTGCATAATACAATATAAACATGGTTATATAATTAATAAACATTTTTCTATTAAGAAGGAAGCAATGTGATGGACAAAAAATCATGCATTGATATTTTTCATTTCATGGTGCGTATGCTAAGAGCATAGTGGACATGCTTAGAATGTTTAGTGCGACGGTTGGAGGTTTTCATTTTATGGGCGGGTGTGTGCTCTTTTCGTTAGAAACATTTCTGAATGTAATTTCATGACGTGTTTGATTTTGTAAATATGTCTGATGTAATAACATGTCTGAATTAGGTTAATGTCTGATATTTTAAGTTTATTGTGCATTGGGCAAAAAATCAATGCAACTGCGACAGTGGTTGGGGGGGGACAGACTCGTGCCAGTATTCTTAATCAAACTGAGGTGTGTGCATTGATTTTTGCAAGGGCACTCAAAGCTAAAGATATTCAACACATTAACCTCTAATCTATAAGAGGATCATATTGAAACCAGAATGAAAACATTTATATGATTTGCAAGAGAGTGGATGCCAAAGAAAATGCAAAGGGTAGTTAGTGGCACCCATGCAAGTGCTACACAATTATCAACATAAATGTGAAACTTGTGATGGAAAAAAATCATTGCGGAAAATTACAAAAAAAAATTAAAGGTGATTCATAATTTCAGCACCTTCTGTTTTAGTCATTGAGCACTGGATAGGCTGAGAAAAGCGTATTCCCAAATTTGAGTGATCCCGATCTTGCGGTTTGTGTTAGAGGCAATTGCTTGGTTTCCCACGGTCCCAATAGGCTACTGCGCTGTAATTTGTCCATTACGGACAGAAAATACCAAAATTGCGAATTTCTTACAGATGCGACCGATTTGCACGTAAGTTGGGCACACATGGATTACTAAAGCGAACGGTTCAGATGATATTGAAAAAATCTCAACATCTTTTAGGCTAAGGCGGGGGGCGAGGAGGGATCACGAAATGAACCTTATTACATGCACACAGAAGAAAGAAGGGCGCTGACCTAAAATAAATTAATAAAGTATGAACATGAAACAAACAGATAAATAATGTGGATAATTAGTATATTAAGTTATCCACCATCACATGATAAATATCAGTGGAGAAATAGGAACCAATGAGCTTTTTTTGTGGGCTGCAGCTTTAGAGGGAGGACCACTTAGCAATCCGTTGTATGTGTGGGTGTGCGTGTACATAAAATGTTTTTTTTTTTTTTTAATTTCATTTTTTTTTAAATTGACTCCAATTGAGTTCATTGGAAACAACTTGTGTCATAGGTGCACTACGCGGTCCCCTCTTGTTAATGAGGTCAAAGGTCAGTGCTAAGTCAAAGGTCATGTGAGATCAAGTTGAAAGATAGGCTGAAATGTAAAATTGACCTCCAATTCAAAAGTTTGAAGTTTAATTGGAACCAAACTTATGTCATAGGTGCACAAGGGAAATCCCTCACTTGGTGATGAGGTCAAATGTCTATGCCAAGGTCAAAGGTCATGAGGGACCACAGCTTATTATTCTTTGAATATGCAAGGTAAAAGCCAAAGACCGTGAAAATTCAGTTTTTAGGTTGTTTTAAAAACAGCTAGGGAGGATGATTTTTTAAACAGTCATATGAATTAAATTCCATAAGGGGGCCTTGGAATCTAATGGTGATTTCAGCTTGGTGTTAGTCAGGGCAGCCCAGAGGGGAGTACAGAGGAAAAATTTGCTCCCCTAAATTTTTTCTTCCCCCAGTTTCCCCCGGCCTTGTCAAGAATTAAAAAACTGACGAATTTTGGCCCCAAAAAAATCAGGGATTTGGGCCAAACATCCCCAAAATTGGTGCCCCCGCCCCCGAATTTCACTTTTGTTCCTCAAATTCAAGTTCCCCCCACCATTTCACTTTGCCCTCTGTTGTCCCCCAGAAAACGGAGTATGGTGGCACACTGGTGTTAGTATATCTATAACAGGTCTTAGATGATAGGAGCAGAAAAAAATGAGAATCTAAGATGTTTGGAGAAAGTTGGCCATAGTGGTAATAAATGAACTGAGTAGTCTAAAATGATATATAGAAGTTATGGATTTTAAATAGACACTGGCACATTTGAAAAAAAGTACGCCTCTAAATTAGTAAAATTGATATTTTTGCAGCTTGTAAAGCTTGTCTGTACATTAGCCCTCACTGACTCCGCACATTAATGTAGCAGATGACGCTGAAAGGGCATTTAACAGAAGAAAACACATGCGGAGTTGATTCCCACAGCATGCACCTTGTTTAACCGGTCTGTTATGACCTTTGTGGTTTTAATATCATGATACCGACGTTGCTATTCAATCATAGACCCATTGTGATTAAGTTACGGCCAAAACTTTAAAATGTAGTCTAATATACCTGGAGGGATGTCTGTAGCCTTTTATTAAGGTCCCTATCTGTTTTGGAGTATGCTATTTTATGTGTAAAATATATCCTTATTCTTCTGATGGCCAGGACTATCATTTGCGAGCAATTGAAGAAATGTCATCTTTTTAAATGTGCCCGCGCAGAAAAATAGCATTAAAACACAAAAATATATTTTATGTACGTATTTGCCTAATACATTAAAATAGCACTATAAAGATAAATCAAGAAAAAAAGAAAGTAACAAGTAAAAAAATAAAAATTTACATCGTGAGCTCGGCCGGAGGAAACCGGGAGTAAGAGAAGCCTTTGAATCTGATCCAGAATGGTGGAACGAAGGCTGCGCCCAAGCTCTGAAAGGAAGAAAGATAGTGCACTGGGAACCCCGGTTGGAATATCTTTGGACTTCCGACGCTAGCCTAAATTACACAGGCTAGAAACGAGTATCATCGTTTTAGGAAAAGCTGCCAATGTCCACTCACAAGATCACGATGTCCCCCGAGATCTACAATGACAGACGACTGTATCACAGACTGGATCTAAGTATTGGGTGGTGGGACAGCTCGTAGCCTAATGGGAAAAAGGCGGGAAGTCTAGTACCCGTCCTTAAATCAGGGAAACTCTACATGCTCTCCGAGGCAAAAGATGAATGTTTTGCGAATTTCTTCAGTGAAAAGTTGCCGTTCTGTGCTGAAAATGACAAGCCTGTCTCATTTCCGAATTCCTCGAGAAGCAAATAAGTTCCGTGGCCAAGATGGTGTTCGGCCAAGGAAGGTAAAGAAACAACTGTGGAAACTAGACGTGGCATCCCAGCCTGTTTTGAGAAATGCTGCCCCAGAACTGGCAGTTCCATGGCACGCCTATTCCAACTTTGCTTTGATAAGGGCCCACAGCCGGATTGGAAAGTAGCTGAATCATCCAATGTATAAAAAGGGCAACAAGCGTTTGCCTAGTAAATCGACCGATCTATTTGATATATATAATATCCCAAGTAATGGACGGCTGATCTTGAACAATGTGGACGCACCATCTTGATGCGCATTCATTGATATCAACCAGATAGTATGGCTTTCGGTCTGGCCATTCTAAATCTACGCCCTGCCTATGTTTCCCAGGCATCATTAATTCCATCAATGACAGAGAGGAAGCTAGAAATGTATGTCTTGATATCAGCCAGAGCATTTGACAGAGTGTGGCACCTGGTCTACTGGCCAAGCTTTCCTGCTTATGATTCTCAGATAAGTTACTGAAGTGGCTGAGGGACTACCTGATTGCCCCGCTACCCTCGAGTACACCTAAACGGGAGGTAATCCAGCAAGGTCATCAATGCAGGTGTACCACAAGCTTCGATCCTCGGCCCCTCTTATTATATCATTGACGACATCACAAGAAGAAGGCTGTGAATCCATCCATCCTCTACCGACGATGTCACCCTCATGACCTTCATAAAGCCAAAAGAGGACGAATCCCAGCTGTTGCCTCTCTCAACAAGACCGCAGAAATTGAGTCCCTTTGGCAACTTCATGGTAATTTACTTTTCGTTGATGCCCAGTGTAAAACTGTAACAATTCAAACAAGAAAGAATGCTGCAACGGCCATCCAGTCTCAACTTCCACTTCTTTTGAACAACTCTAGAAGAGGCTAACAGTATCGATCTACTTGGGCATCTCCATCAGTATGACCTGTCATGGTCCCTGTGATTACCAAATGCTAAAACTCTGCCAGTCAGAGCGCCTAGGATTGCCTCCGTCGAGCCGCACACCTAGCTAAGGGACAGAACTGAAAGGGCTGTTATATATAAATCCATGGTTCATCCAACATGGAATATGCAGTTGCAGCATGGTAGGTGGTTGGGAAGCAACACCCACTTCAATCACTATCCAACTATATGCTCCAGAGTCGTGCCATTTCCATCATTGTATCCCCAGACTGAGCTAATCACTCACCACATCCAACCACTTGGTCATCGCAGGGCAGTTGGAATGTCACTCTTTTTTTCCAAACGCATGTTTTTATGACAAGCCCAGATCTCCTCAGCCATCTGCTAACCTGAGCTGCTTTCAGTTGATCCTCGCCTTAGGCGCTCAGTCAGGTCTTCATGACCTTACTGTGAAAGTCCCAAGGTTCCCACCTTGGCCTCCCACAGCAGATCATTTCTCCCATTCTCTGTAGGCTTAGGGAATGCCTTTCCTGCTCATGTAGCTCAAACCAGGGACTTGCAGAGTTTCAAAAGGGAGGTTACTCGCTATCACTTGTTGCCAATCTGTCAGCGTACTATTAGTGATAAACTGTGGTTAATGCCTAGCTTAGGCTTGACATAAATTTTAAAAAATACTCCCGATCCTACTCAGTGAGAGGCAAGCATAATAACACACTGTGTACCCTGACAACATCAATATTGTTTACAAATACAGGAAAAAGGAAAAAATCAACATGTCCAACCCTCAACACCCATCCCTCATGCACACCCAGCCCATTAACAACAAACCCCATACCACCCCGACCCTACACAACCCCAAAATAAATAAAATAAAAACGTTTGGGACTTCCAAGTACGATGCTTGACTGGCAACCATAAATTTAAAAAAACAGACATGTTGGGAAATTCTCTTAGGAGTATGCTGGACTTGCGACCATCATTTTGACAATCGGTGATTTAAAATTAAAAAAAAACATGTTGGGAAATTCAAGTTGGATATGCCTGACTGGAGAGTGGAGAACCATAGAAAAATTTACAATCTGTATATTTTATCATTCAAACTGACTTAATTAAATACTGTTGCCATATTATTATTTCAAAGTATGATCAAGGTGACCTTGTAAATTTCCACAGTAAAATAATTTTCACGGAAATTTAATTTTTGTCACTACTCTTTGCAAGTGGTTGTTCATTGATCTTTATTTCCCTTGTGATGTTTGCTTCAGCTCTTTCTATGGGAACCTCAAAAAGAAAATGCCAAGAGGGCTAAGTCTGGTGATTGAAGGAGTCAGGTTGATTGGTTTCAAGGATCTGCCATGGAAAATGCTCTCTCAGCCTTTCCAAAGTTTGTGTCACCATCTTAATGAAACCATTATTTCATTTCTTATAGGTTATTGACCACTAACCTGGCTGCTCTAAGGAAAAAAAAATCATGGGTGGACTACTTTCTTACATGACATCTGGAAAAACTGCTTAAACTTTTAAAAATGCACTAGTTATATTAAGAAAGTGGAGTATTATCGTGATTGACATGGTAGACTCAAAGTAAATGGCATGTGGACAGTGAATTTGAGCAATTTACTCTGCACTCATCAATTTCAATTTGATTTGCCCACTATAGGCCGTTCCGAATAGAACATCTTGTGCTGGGTGTTTTGATGTGCTGTGAGTTCAGTGATTTGTAACTAAAAGAATTCTGGTTGCCATATATTTAGTAGTTTTTTGATATTTTGGCTTTTATTTTGGTGTGATATCGATGTATTTTCTCTGTAAGAGTTTTAAATGTGAAATGTATTTGCTCTGTGAGTTTCAAATGTGTAAAGAACATGCTCAATGTTGCCAATTTTTCCATAGGTTACTGTGAAAAGGGAGTTGTTTAACCTTTAGTTAGTTGTGCTATGGATATGAAACCTCTACATCCACTGACATATCAACCACATCCACCGTCCATCCTATGCAACATTCCTGCAACAATGAACAATAGACTGATGTCATACCAGCAAGCATTTATGAACAGTGGTATGATTACCAGCTAAAGTTAAACGCTACATCATTGAAGAAAATGCAAAGCAATAATAGGTGCAGAAACATAATTACCAGTACAATTAATGGCCATACAGCTCCAACATTTCAACCAATATGGCCAGTGATTCTTGAAGCTCATTGACAAATGTTTCCCACTGGCATACAACTATGAAAGATTTTTAGCAGAAACATATAACAAATTGGCTATAGTTGTATGCCAAATGCAAATGTGTAAAGCATAACCTCATTTCACAATAAACATGTAAAAAAATCAAGGGCTGGTATTCTGAAAGGGAGACTAACTTTAGACCTGGGTTTAAAGCAGGGTTAGTCCTACATGAGTGGACCTTTTTCCTTTCATAATACTGTGAAAGCTATATGCAACAGGTGAGAAAATTCCTCATGGATGGGCCGAACGGCCTATCCATGAGGAATTTTCTCACCCATTACAGCACATTTTTAGAGTATGTTGAAAGGGGAAAAAGTCCACTCATGTAGGACTAACCCTGATTTAAACCTGGGTCTAAAGTTAGACTCTCATGGGTTTTTTTTGCTGGATTTCACTCATTTCCCTTTTTTTTTTTTTTTTGCTTTCATTTTTTTTTAGTGAAAGTGCATTCTCATGCCTGATACTACCATGTAAGCACTGGTTTCCTTTTCATTGTTTTTTTGTGGGCCGCCAGCTATAGCTGGCAGGACCACTTAGCAATCCGTTGTGCGTGTGTATGTATGTGTGTGTGTTTGTATGGATGTGTGTGTCAAAAATTGTTAAGTTTTTTCATGGGGCGGCCCACAGCTTATATTCTTTGAATATAGCGAGCGCGAAAGCCGAGAACCGCGAAATTCTAGTTTTTTTTTTATTGTATGCAGGTTTCAAGGCAATGTACCCTATAACCATCAGGAATACCAGAGAAGAATGGCACCACCAGTGTCCAAACAAGAACATGAAGATATGAAACTTCTAGCACAGATACAAGGTAGTTTTACTTCAGTTGAGAATATAGTTTATAGAACAAAATCTGGTGTGCAAAATGCACGGGCATATCCAGAGGGGTGGGGATGGAGCATGCGCACCCCAGGGTAAAAAAAATGAAGAATTTTGCAGCTGTATTATAGGCTTCAGATTGCACCAGAATGGGTCAAAATAATGTCAAATTTGCCTGAAAATGCATATATTTCCAGGGGGTTTTCACCCTGGACTCCCTCCCATGGATAGGAAATGACCCCTCCAAAAAAAATCTGTCACTCTCTTCAACTTGTCACTTAGAAAATTCAGCTAGGAATATTTTTTTTAGTTTGAAAATTCCAGTCAAATCCACTGCATATTGTTAAACATGAGATGACCCAATTGAAGTATAAAGTTTTCATCTTGATAGAATGGTATTCACCCCAAAATCCCATCTGTAAAGTTTCATGCCAATATTTCAACCAGTTTTGATGTGAGAGCTAAAAATGTGATTTTGTAATCCTCATAGATTACTCTGCAAAATTAATATTGGTCAATCAAAGTGGTCCACATTTTGGCTTATAACGTCCAAACCAAACATCCTTTTAGCCCTACGATTTCACAGGGTAAATGAGTAAAATAGTAGCTTTCTGCAGATACAAAAAAAAAGTTTTGACACTCGGTAAAATCTGTGGTTCTGGGGATGAGGAGGCTATTAGCGATCGGACCATGGTCCTTTAATTTGTCCTTTGCAATAGCAGAATGACAATAAAGGGTAATTCCCAGGGTGAAGTGTCACTCAGCCATGCAAGCAGTGACAAATTGATCTACCAACAAACTTTACTGTGTACATTGTAAATTGCCATTGGTGATATGACGGGAATATACCCAGCCTCACTCTTTTGTAAATACCTCCAGAATATGGTTTGATGAATCAAGACCAAATTTTCAGGGGAAAGAGAAGACATGTTTTTTTTTCTCTCTCTCATGTCAGATGGTGCCCATTGGCACTGCTGTGGCCTTCACAAGAGCTCGCCATTTTCCTCGATCCCTAACCAAACTTGTAGCCTTTGCCATACTCCTTTCAGTCCACTCCTTTATTCCATCTGTTCAAGCTGTTGCCGGACGACCTCTTCCTCTACAACCTTTCATGGCACCCTGAATGATTTGCTTCTCAATGCTGTAACTCTCTTCTCATAATGTGACCAAAATATTTCAGCTTCCTCTCTCTTATCAGTTTTCTTAATATCAGGCCTGAACCAATCTTCTGCAACAGAAGCCTCCTATAACACCACTTTTCAAACGAATCAATGCGTTTGTTATCACTTTAGTTGGTGCCCAAGATTCACTTTCATAGGTAGCAACACTGAAGACAGTTGCCCTTAGCAGCCGCAGTTTTAGCTCTGTTGAAACTCCTCTACTCTTCCAGATAAGTTTATGAATGTTCTCAGTCATCCAGGGTTGAATATAAAGAATAAATTAAATCTGGTCAACTGGACTGACTTTTTATTGTTGTGGCTACAGTATCGCATCCAATCCAGGATGCATCATCAGGCCGACTGATCTTGAAGCGGCCATTGGTCGCTGACCCGTGACGGGGTTGAATTGTCACGGTTGAAAAGATCCCTCGACGATTTCATTCAATCAACCGTGACAATTCAACCCCGTTACGGGTCAGCGACCAATTGCTGCTTCAAGATGACTGAGAACATTCATAAACTTATTAGTAACCAATTTGGCAAGGATTGCTTAAGTTTGGTGCGAAGTTATGAGAAAACGTAGAGGAAACTAGCTGACTATAGGAACCATTTACGCTTCAATTTACGCTGTCTCCACTCTGGAGTTACCCCCCGTAGTTTGTGGATCAGACCGCTTGTGAAGGGACACAAAGCTAACAAAATAATAGCGAGAGCTCGGAAAAAATTGCTCAATGAACGTGTCCGCCAGACAAATTTTACCATCGGTGTGTTAACTAATAATACAAGTGAAATTTCGGATAAATTGCGTACCCTGTTGCCAAGTGAAATTTATGATCGTGTGTCGGAATTCACTGCGCATGCTCAACTGGACCAGCATCGTAAGTCCAAAGAGAGGCAGCAAAACAAGTTTGCAAGGTTGCAGAATTCGCCGCGGTCGAGGGCAGACTTGGATAAGAACTGGAGAAATAAAGGAAAAACTATAGATGGTTCACAACCGAATAATGAATTGAAAGATAGGTGGGTGAAAAACCTATCCACGAGACCGCTGAGCGAAGTGAAAAAAGATGTTCTCGCCAAAGGACTGAATTTTTCGATCGCACCTGAGCGTATACCGTATGTAGAATTCATCACCGCTACAGAGTCGGCCATCAAACACAACGCATTGAGTGGGTCGTCAGTTGATGAATTACGAACTAAAATCACGGCATGCCTCGCTAACGCTAAAGTTCCGAACTCCAACTTGACAATACAACAACGTCAAGCTGTCAATACACTTGCAAAAGACAAGGACATTCTCATACTACCAGCGGATAAAGGGAGGTGCACGGTAGTTTTGGACAAGGTTGATTACCATCAGAAAGTCGGTGATCTCTTGAGTGACACCAAGACCTATGAACTCCTCAAACGGGATCCCACCAGTGGTTACAAGAAAAAGGTAATAGACTCTCTACAAGATCTTGAGAAATCGGAAGCTATTGATAGGAAGCTATATCATAAATTATACCCTGGTGAATCTGTACCAAAGTTCTTTGGCCTACCAAAAATCCATAAGGCCAATACTCCCTTGAGACCGATTGTGAGTAGTGTTGATTCAGTCACTTACAATGTTGCGAAACATCTCGCAGACATAATTGGACCATTAGTAGGCAAGAGTGAACACCATATCATCAACTCAAGTGATTTTGTCAACAAAATCAGGGACATACAATTAGAGGACAAGGAGACCATAACATCATACGATGTATCCACACTGTTAACATGCGTGCCCCCTGACGAGGCAGTGGACGTGGTCAGGGAATTTTTGCTGAAGGACAATACCTTGAGTGAAAGAACCAAGCTCAGTACAGATCAAATTTATTCCCTCTTAGAATTGTGCCTTAACACAACATTTTTGTTTATGACGGCAAGTTCTATAGACAACGCCATGGATGTGCGATGGGGTCACCAGTGTCTCCAGTGGCGTAACAGGCGGGGGGCGGGCAGGTTGCCCCCCCTGACGACTTTGGCCGGGAAAAAAAATTGCAAAAATCATGCTAAATCAGCCGTTTTTTAGCCCTCTGACCGGGAAAAATTGGCCTTTTGACCCCCCTGAGAGGGAAAATTTCCCAAGACTGGGAAATTTGCCCCCTCAGAGCGGGCAGGCCCGTTACGCCACTGAGTGTCTCCAATTGTTGTGAACCTGTTCATGGAACGCTATGAAAGTTTGGCCTTGGCATCGTACCCCGGTATTCCACCCTCAAAGTGGTTTTGTTACGTAGATGATACCTGGGTTCAAATAAGAAAAGACCAGCCAGTACCCTTCTTCGATCACATCAACGAGTGAATGAATACATCAAGTTCACCCAGGAAGAAATCCAGGATGGGAAACTAGCATTCTTGGACTGCTTGGTCAGTATCCAAAGTGACGGCAAACTTAACACATCGGTCTACAGGAAAGCTACGCACAGAGACCAATATCTTTTATTCGATTCCCACCATCCTCTGATCCACAAGCTTGGGGTTATAAAAACTTTGTTCCACCGAGCGGAGGTTATTTCATCAAACGAGGACGCCAAACGGAAAGAACAAGAACATCTGAAGTCTGCCCTGAGCGTCTGCGGATACCGCCAATGGACTCTGGAGAAAGCACTCCCAAAGGTCAAACCAAAACCTAAATCCACTGCTTCACAACAAGGTGAAACAAGAACACGGTCCAACATTACCATCCCTTACGTGTCTGGTGTGTCAGAGAAAATCTGCAGGATTTTTCGGGAACAGCATATTCCAGTTTCCTTTAAACCCACCAACACGCTCAGACAAAGACTCATCCATCCCAAAGACAAACCACCTAAGGACAAACAGAACAATGTTGTGTACGCGATACAATGCAAAGATCAAGAATGTGATGAACTGTACATAGGCGAAACCAAACAAACGGTTGCTAAGCGTATGTACCAACACAGAAGAGCGAGTACATCAGGAAGCGGGGAATCAGCCGTATACACACACCTTAACTACACGAGCCAAGGTACTCAAATTCTTGTACCTCTTCAATCAGCTGACCATCTCAGACAAAGGCATCGTCAGTTCATGATGAATCCAGGACCATGATTTTGGTCTTCTTTGTGTTCAACAGCAGGCCTGCCTTTTCTTTTGCATGTTTTACACCCTGCTGTAGATCCATCAGTTCAGCCCTGCTTGCACACACCAGCGTAGTGTCATTAGCATATTGAAGGTTGGTGATCTTCATACCACCAAAGCTAATTCCTCCCTCAAAACCTTCTAGTGCTTCTCTCATTATGGTTTATGTGAGTTAATTAATTTTTAATTCTATTAATTACTCAGCTTGATGAGAAAATGATATGAATCTACCGTATTGTTCCTAATAAACGCCCCGGGGGCAGTGCATTTTTCAAAACGGAGGGCGTTTATTACAGTCAAAATGGAAAGTCAAAAATCCTGCAAAATCACCTTACACATGCTTATTTTCGCTGATTACCATTAATACAAATGAACGAGCATGGGGACGCTGTTTTCGCACCTCCTGAGGTCAAAGTTCCATACTAATTAAACTATTACAATTGTGCACAACAGCGATTATGATACGGATTATGACAGTCCCGGCCATTAAATCATGTGATATAGGCAAGCTTAACTCATTTTCTTGAATTGTTTTATCCAAAAACAGTAAGGGGCATTTATTAGAGCAGGGGCATTTATTAGGAACAACACGGTAGGTCTTTAATTTTTTTTTTTTTTTTTTTTAAACGGCATTTGATATAGCGCCTTCTCAAAACAAGGTCAAAGCGCTTTACAAAATAGAGAGTAATTACTATTTAGCCTAAAACATGGTTCATCTTTTACAATACCTGTTGTATTACTATGAGATAAGTACTTAACATCAAACTATAAAATAAAAAAAAGAAAACAGCTGCATAATTAAATATCATGTGAGGCAATAACAAAAAACACATTTAAGCACACAATCAACTCTTAGGAAATAGATGAAATCTTACACGTGCTTATTTTCGCTGATTACCATTAATACAAATGAACGAGCAGAGGGACGCTGTTTTCGCACCTCCTGAGGTCAAAGTTCCATACTAATTAAACTATTACAATTGTGCACAACAGCGATTATGATACGGATTATGACAGTCCCGGCCATTAAATCATGTGATATAGGCAAGCTTAACTCATTTTCTTGAATTGTTTTATCCAAAAACAGTAAGGGGCATTTATTAGGAACAACACGGTAGGTCTTTAAGTGATGCATTTTATTGTTGCTGTACCTTTTCATTTGTAGTAGGTTATTTTGCTGTTTTTTTGTTATAAATCAGAAAATTAAAAAAAAAAACCAAAAAAAACTGATTTCCCATTTTTATGACCTGTATAGGTGATCTAACTTACTCCTCCAAGCAATAAAATTGAAAGGACCCCCTAATAAGGGTAAAATTGTACATTTTGGTCAAAATTGGCTTAAATTATCCATGCGGACAATTCAATCCACAAGCAATTGAATGGACTTCACATTTTTATAGTACTGCTATTTTCTTCCTAACCAAGTGTTCAGATGAAAAAGTGCATTGATTTTTCAAACTTTTCTTTTCTAAGGAATATCTACAAAATTTAGAAATTTGAAATGTTTTTGTACAATCATTGGTAGTGCCTTTAACTGTTGACTTTTACTGCAAAGCATTAACATCATCAAAGAATTTCATTATAAAGGTACTTGTGTGAAACAACAACACTTACCCTGGGCACCCAGGGGCAGGGAACCTTTAGGTTATTGACTGGTATGTAAAACCAAGGCTTATTTAAACAATATGCATGGTAAATATACAATAAATGGTGAATATGCTACTCCACACCTACTGGAGTGTAAAACGCTTATTGCGTGTACATTAAATGGATAAATAGCAATAATGTGGGAGGATTAAAAATATGTGGAAATTTATTATACTAGCTTATAAATAATTTGGGACAGATATGTCCAATTCTATTTCAACTAATTTAATGAAGGAAAATCACTAGTTAAAAATACTTTTTTATCCCCTGGCTTGAAGAGCAGTAGGGGGATATTGCATTAGCAGGCATGTCTGTGTGTGTGTGTTCGTTCCAGGTTGGTTAAGTTTTCGTTTTTCATGTCTCCTTCAAAAAGTTTAAGTCTGATATACACCAGACTTGGGGTTAAGGTGCAATAGGGGTTCCTTCCTGTGTGGATGATGTCAAAGGTCATGGACCAAGGTCAAGGCTATGTTAGCAATAATTAGCACATCCATGCTTGCAACAAATCTATGAATTTTTATGGGTTTTTTATTAGAGGAGGAGCAGACTATCATAAGCCTTATTTAAGGAGTTCGTTTACTTCCCACTACAGAAAAGGTTTGACACATTTGGTAGTTAGTATGGACCCTCTACATCAATGCTAGGTAGGTAGTACTCTCAAATGTGGTATCACTTTTTCAATAGGGGGAAATTTAAGTTTACACAGGGGTAAAATTTTTAAAATGCTCCAATCGTGTTGAAATGTATGCCATGTTGTCCGTCTAGTCATAAGGATTCCAAAAATGTATAGTTTGTACCACCTACGACCATTGGTTTTGGAGTTATAGGGTAAAAATTACAAAAATGGTAAAAAAGGTCAATCTCAATTTGTACAGGGGTCAACATTAAAAGTTACTATGATTATATTTTAAATACTTGCAAATTATTGCCTGAGGTAAGAGGACTCATAAAAAGTATAGTTTTGATTATGTTAAATGTTTACTTACGGAGATAAGGGTCAAAGAAGGTCAACACAATTGGATTATGTTGCTCTATGACCTATTTTGTCCCATAACATGGTAACTATGCATTGCAGATGGTACAAACTATTCCTTATTTTGACACATTAAGCTAGATGAACAACTTCTTTCAATTTTACCCAAATTGGAGCAACTTCTGATTTTGACCCTGTACAAATAGAAATTGACCTTTTTATCATTTTAGCCATTTTTACCCTATAACTCCCAAACCAATGGTCATAGATGGTACAAACTATACATTTTTGGAATCCGTATGACTAGACGGACAATATAGCATACATTTCAACATGATTGGAGCATTTTAAAAATTTGACCCCTGTGTAAACTTAAATTGACCCTAGTGAAAAAGTGATACCACAATTTGAGAGTACTACCTACCAAGCATTGATGTAGAGGGTCCATACTAACTACCAAAGGTGTCAAACCTTTTCTGTAGTGAGGGGTAAACGATGATGTTTGACCTGGGTCCCAGCTCCTCCTCTATATGGTCAGGATGAGCAAATCCAGGCCAGTGAGAGCAGCTTCTTAGCTGATTTCAGGTTTTTTTTTTTTACGTTTTCAAAAAAGTCAATTTCAGATTTTCTTTCATTTTCAGTCTGTTTTTGTGTCGTTTGCCCTAAGGCAGGAAGACACATAGGGATCACTTTGTCCACTGTTGTTGATGTTGATGTCTGTTGTAGTCTGTTGTTGTTGTTGATGTCTGTTGTGAAAAAGGGTTAACATTTGCCTGTAATATCCTCATACTTTGATGGATTTAAACCAAACTTGGATCACAGGTGCAACATGGCATCCCTCATTTTTTGATGAGGTCAAAGGTCACATGCCAAGGTCAAAGGTCACATACCAAGGTCAAAGGTCACATGCCAAGGTCAAAGGTCATGTGAGGTCAAGTTGTAAAATAGGCTGAAATGAAAAATTGACCTCATTTGAAAAGTTGATGTTCAATTGGAACCAACTTGAATCATAGGTGCAACATGGGGTCCCTCATTTGGTGATGAGGTCAAAGGTCACATACCAAGGTCAAAGGTCACATACCAAGGTCAAATGTCATGTGAGGTCAAGTTGTAAGATATGCTTAAAATGAAAAATTGACCTCATTTGAAAAGTTGAAGTTCAATTGGAACCAAACTTGGTTTATGGAGTTTACATGCAAACCCTCATTTGTTTATGAGGTCCAAGGTCACATATCAAGGCAAACATTGTGGTTATTCACTAACCGCGATGGCAGGCGACACAAGCGGTCCGAGGACCGATGTATTTTTTACTTTTGTACCCAGTTTAACACTATTATTTCAGCTTTTTTCAGCTCTTTTTTCAAAACCCCACGCACAGGTCTGAAATCACTTCTTGTCCCTTTAAGTAAGTCTGACACACTAAAAAACAATGTGCATGAATCATTGAACCACTTTCAAAGTAGCCCAAGTGTCAGCAATGTATGCCATAGATTAAAGCAGAATGCATTTTGTTGTTCGGATCAAGATAATTAATGTTGCTCTACTGTGCTTGTTCCGGTTTTCTCTATCATGTTCTCTACTTGCATACAACAATCCCAACTAAACAGGTGGCCGGATTCACCTCACAATTGCAGTAACCACCCTTCCTCACTCCTTCACTTTGCCCAATTCAATGCATCCTCAACCCAACCCTCCTCCTCTCCTCCCCTCCACTAGCTTCTTCCGTGTCTTCTTTGGACATCCCTCCTCAAACCTCCCACCTCAAACTCAAAAGCCCATCTTAAAACATGCTTGTCGTCCTTACTCAGCATGTGCCCATACCAACATACAATATTCGCCTTTGCCAACCGGACCACTGCTTCTTCCAAACCCATCATCTGCATCAAGTCCTCAGTCTTCATCCTGTCCATCAACTTCACACCACACATCGCACTCATCATTGCTCTCTCTGTCCTCCTCAGAATCCCCATCTCATTTTTGCTCAGACACCATGTCTCACTCCCATCTCACACAACTCTTATACATCATACCTTTCATCTTCAAAGGATATCTTTCCTTTGCAACATCTCCCCACATTCCCTAAACTTCACCCACCCATACCTAGCTGTCCCAGCCACCTTGCTTCCACCTCATCACACAACTTTGTCTCCTGTTCCACCATACCTCCAGCACCCCTCTAAAGCTTGCATCTTCCATACATAAAATCTTGCATTTTTTGTGTCGCCTACTTTAGCAGGAAGACACATAGGGATGGCTTTTTCCCTGTGGCCATAAAGGTTAAGAATTGCTCATTTCTCACATACGCATCGACTGAATAACTTCATACTTGTTCAGAAGAACCACTGGCCCAAGGCTCTTATGTGGTGTAAACAAAGTGACCTTTGATGACCCTATGTGATCTTTGACCCCATTTTATGAAAATCTTTAAAACTACATTTCTTTGGCACATAAGATGCAACGGCCACCAAAGTTACTCAAAAAGAACACTGGGATGTGGGATGTACACAGATTGACCTTTGATGACCCTATGTGACCTTTGACCCAATTTCATTAAAATCAAACAAAGGTTAACAATTGCTCATTTCTCATATAGCATCGACTGAATAACTTCATACTTGTTCAGAAGAACCACTGGCCCAAGGCTCTTATGTGGTGTAAACAAAGTGACCTTTGGTGACCCATATGTGAACTTTGACCCTATTTTGTGAAAATCTATAAAACTACATTTCTTTGGCCCCTAAGATGCTATGGTCACCAAAGTTACTCAAAAATAACAACTGGCCATGACTTAATGTGGGATGTACACAGATTGACCTTTGATGACCACTTTGTGACCTTTGACCCAATTTCATTAAAATCAAACACCAAAGTGCCTTAACAAAAACAATGGCGAAAATCTATCAAACATCTCAAACTACGACTCCCATTGACAAACCGCGATGGCAGGCGACACAAGCATTTCGGGGAAAGATTGTATTTTTTATGGTAAAAGCAATAATGTATAGTGTAATGTCCTTATGGTTAATCATTAAACAGCAGTTTTTTGTCTCTATCTTGGGAAAGAAATGCATTTGAAGGCTGAAATGTCAGGAGGACAATGAGACAAGTATGGTCTTTCATCTGATATCAAGATTAGTGTTGGAATTGCAATGTTCACCTGTCTGAGAAAAAAATGAAGATTTTGAGCATGAGTTTATTAAGAATATTACTTGTGTTTGGTGCTTTGTTGCTTTTGATCTTTCCATTGTATAAATACAACCAAATATTGTGGAACAATTCCTTCATTAAAATTGTTTTTAGAGAAAGTTGGTGTAGTAAGGGTGTCAAATACCTCAAAGATTTAATTAGGGATGATGGCACGTTTTTCACATTTAATGAATTTGTTACTAAATACTCTCTAGAGAAATGTAACTTTATGGACTACATTTCACTTATTTATTCTATTCCTAAATTCTTGGAAAAAATAAAATACATTGGGCAACAAGCATACATGTAGCCAAACTATTCAAATAGATTAGGTCAAGGAAGTCTTTAGTAATATATATGGTGTGCAAGTACATTGCATAAGGAAAACTTTTGTAAAACTGATCACTGAAGATAAATAGGCTGTTTGTATAAATGATTTGATCTTATTCCTTTTCAATTTAAGTATCAATATAAGATATTTTCAGTTTCAAATATTACATGGCTATAATGCTATCTTCCTGTCAATAAGTTACTATTCTATTCTAATCTTACGTGCAGATTTGATCTACTCTGGAAGAAAATTGTTATTTTGTATATTCTGTCCGTTATGGACAGAAATTATAACACAGAAGCCTATAGGCACCGTGATACACAAATTTGCTCATAACATCAAAATGCTTCATCAGAATTGAATGAAATTTTGGAAATAGCCTCTTCTCGAGGATATCTAGTGAACCATAAACAAAAATGAAGGTTCTTGGATCTCAAAATGCACCTTTAATACTGCATCGATTTCTTCAAAAATGGTCTCAAATTGTTAACCTTTTTACAAGGATTGAAACAAAAGTAGTTGGTGCTCTTTTTATCCCCCTGGATATTGCGAGGGTGCAAATGTCCGTATGTATGTATGTGTGTGTATGTGCATGTATGTGTGTGTGTTCCAGTTTGGTTAGGTTTTCGTTTTCGCGTCTCCTTCGAAAAGTTTAAGTCCGATTTAAACCAGACTTGGGGTTAAGGTGCAATACGGGTTCCTTCATGTGTGGATGATGTCAAAGGTCATGGACCAATGTCAAAGGTCATCTGAAGTCATGTTTCAGACTGCCATCTTGCCAGGGGGATGATGCAAGATTACTTGCTGTATTTTTTTATTTGGTTATTGAGATAAATGATAATTAATGTCAATGCCATTAACCTCTATTGATCCCTGAAATTTTAGAAATATGTTAGATAGTGCTAAATATTTTTGTTGCATCATTGAGAAAAGAACATTTGGAGCCCCCAACTGTTGAAATTTGGGATCCAAACAGGATTTATGCCAAGACATTATTTCTCTCTCGCTATGGGGTTTTAAAATATTTGGCTCAACTGCGGATCTCACCCAATATTTTTGCAACTCGTAGCTCGACCAATAATTGGAGCTCAATTGGTCCAATTTTATATGAATCTGAGCAATATTAAAGATTTAACCTTAGGTGATGACCTTTGACATTTGACAATTTTTGTCATATCTCCATAACCATACACTGTAAGTCTACCTTTTTTTAATCCTTGTAACAAGACAAACTTTTTAGTTAGCCTATTACAGCAATTCAAGAATTTTTCATTTTTGACCTCTGTATTATGGATTATCACCCTTCTTGGATTCCGCCCACACTTTCACGAGGGGCACCCCTAAATTTGTTAATTAACCTTCATGGAAGACAAATCCACTGAGAAATAATGCTCTGCTCTCCACTGTCATAAAGGGCCCTTGAGTTTGGTGTGGGCGGTCCGAGGAGGAAGGGATGAGCAAAGAAGACATGGAAGAAGCAAGTGGAGGAGTAGAGTAGGAGGATTGGGTTGAGGATGGAGGATGCACTGAATCAGAAAAAACTGATGGAAGGGGTGAGGGCGAGTGTGAGGTAATCCGGCACCCCTATTCACAGGGACAACTGGATTTAAAACTTTGGATTTACTACTACTTCTTTATTCATTTGTAATTATATATATAAGTCAAATATTAATTGCAGGTAATATTCACACCCAGCTGAAAAGGCGCGCTGCAAAAACACTAATTGGTCTGGGTCGTCACTTCAGACAGTTGGACCGCTCTGGTGATTGGTTTTGAGGAAAGCTGACTCAAGCAGGCTGAATATACCATATCACCATGCTGATCAACATTTAGTTTAATAACTCTCAATCTTCTCCTTAATTTTCATTTGCCGAAAACTAATCTGCCAAGTCAATTCAAGAATTTGTTATTTCACTTTGATCTTTAAACGTGATGATACATGAATGTAATTGATGAAAGCCATAAAAATGGAAGCCTGCTTGGACGCTTATTAAACCTCTTAAAATTTACGTATGGTGAAGGAGCATTATGCGTCACACACCCACAAAGAGCGAGCATAAGTGCACACCTAAACAAACAAGTATACATATAACCACATGCTATGTACAGCTGATGTAATTTTAAGTACCGGTACTTAAAAAGTTTTGACTCTACCACTAGCAGGAAGAAGTAGTTCATTAAACACTTAAAAGGAATGTTTTTGCTTGTTTCATTGGCAATGAATGTATGGTGATGAGACACACCACGTCAGGAAAGCCAAATGTCAAACTCGAAGTTTAAATACCTTACAGTATTTTTAGCCCATCCTGTTGGATTGTTTCACCTTAAACATATTTTTAGCCCATCCTGTATGACTTTTGTGCTTAACTCTGTTAAAATGAACCATTTCTCCTGTGACATACTTTTTTGGTGACAGGCTGTTTTTTAAATGGATAAAGTCATAATATATTAATACACATTCCATTATTCTTTTTCCTGATTGTTAAAGGGACCACATGATCAAATTAAACATACCATTCTGCAGAAAAGGACTATGTAATTACTGCTCTCAAAGACTATTTACGGCTCTCAAGAACTATTTACGGCTTCCAAACAAACGACTATTTAACGGCTACCCAATTTTATCACAATTCAGCCCTGTGTAGCATGATCTTCAAAACAAATGTCAACATATGGTTACACGCGAAATTGCAGTGAGTGACGGTACGCCTAAATCAGCCAAGATTCCAGCTTTTAAGTGATCAAGAAATCATGAAGTGTACACTAAAAAGCAGATAAGAAACAGCCTGGCCATGTGTTTGGATGGGGTTTATTCTGTAATAGGGTGCCACAACACTGTAATATTGACTGCCGGCATGGGTCATGGTGTATGCTAGGCTAGGCTAAATCTCAATTTTACCCTCATGGTTTTATAAATCTTTTAACCAATCAATGAACAATGTATATATGAATGACGTATAAAACATATATAATGCCTTTATTCGAGCCTCTGTTCAAACTATGGTCCCTCGGTGACTGCAATAGTGCCTATTTTGCTTCGGGGGCTGCGCCCCTCAGCAAAATAGCACATTGCGTCACCTCGGTCCATAGTTTTTAAACAGAGTCTCTCGGTCAGTATATATTGTATATTATGCTTTAGGGGCGTACACCACAAAATAAATGCTCCATTGAAATACACGGAAAAATACCAGATCACGCTCTCTGCTTTGCACCCGTGTGGACAATATTTTGAATGTTCCTTGAATGATTTCTCTATAGATCACAACTGACACTTTTAAGAGTTTGCAATTTTTTGATTATCATATTCTGTATAAACAAGCTCATGTGAACAGCGCCATCACTAATTTTTGAGCTGACATGTACGTACGCCTAATCAGAGCCTAGTTTCTACACGGAATTGATTTTCAATTTTAAAAAAAAAAAAAAAAAAAAAAAAAAAAAAAATTTCACTTTTAATTATAATAACCTCCTCACTGGAAATTAGTCCCAAAAGGACTGTAAAATATCTCGCCCAGGTTTTGTTTTTTTACTTAACTAACTACATTACCCACCAAATGTGGAGCGATTAGTGTTTTGTGCCCTTTATATATTCCGTACTATATGTTAATTAGGTTGACAGGCTGGGTCTCTTATAGGCCTAATCCATTAAAGGTCCAATGGCCCGATCCTAATATCCTCGTCCTCGAGCCCAGATTTTAACCCGGAAGTGGTCCATATTTGGTATCAGAAGAAAGCTACTAGTTCTTCTCATTCAACCTTTTAAATCTAGGGCCAAAGGCATGTTTAGTTTTGAAGTTATGAGCGAAATTGCGCCCCATTTTGGCCGACCAAATATTTAATTTTCACGTTTTTTAGCTTCTCGGCATCAAAGCGGCTGAAATATCGGTGCGAAACTTTACAGTGGTGTTTTTGGAGTTAATTAGCTTGTGGGGACACCCACGCTTACTTGATCACTTTGTGATTAGACCTGTCCTATTGGCAGGTTTCTCAAATTGTGTACACATATTGACCTTTGGTGACCCTATGTGACCTCACCCTCATTGACAACCGCAACTGTGAACGACATTTGTATTGCAGGAATCGGTGGTATTTTTAAATCAACCACCATGGTTAATACACCTAAATCCCAAGTACCACTGACTTTGGAACTGACTTCATTCTCATTTGAAAGCTTCTCCTCCAATCTTCAAATACGCCCCCTGCGGGTTCCACCTGGCTACGCCACCGATTATAACTGCGACACAGCAGATTCCTACTCACTGTGCAACCCAGAACTTAGACATTCCATGTAACTCTTAGCTCTACTATAAGGGTACACCCTTGATGCACTATGGATTCCCGACTAAAACTAAGCCGTGCGAGTAACACATGCCACTGGATGTATAGAACTGTTAACTTAAGCAGTACCCATCCTATATTGTACCTACCGTTTACCTGCTAGGTGACTGTGACAGTACCCATTTAAAGCCACTATGTCTATTTCGCTTCCTCGAGACAGTGAGTCATGGAATTCTAGTCATTTTACATAACAGTCCACTCTGTGTAGATATCATGGGAAAATCCATGAAGCCTAGTAATCCGGTCGGGATTGAGATTAAGAAGTAAACGTCGGCCGATTGACTCCCGGAGAGCGTAAACAAGTGTTCTAATAAATAAATGCTGTTTATTTCGATATTGGACTATGTCATGTATTTTCGCGCTGGCATCATCACCACCTGGTCCTCCCGCCCCGGTCCGGCTTGCCTTGGCATGCAGCATTTTGATGCATGGAGATCGTTGGCTTCCCCTGTAAAGCATGAAAGATGCTGGCTGACTATCTTCCAAAAATTCACATTTTCCCTTCCCAATAATATTGAGGAAATGCAACACCAATTCAGTAATTATGAAGTAATTACTGGCCTTTGGTCCGTGTATTGAAAAAAGACGAGGTCTAGATTACTTCGTAGTCGCGAAAAACCCGTCTGCAGACTGTCATAGGAATCGCTCGATCGAACTCGCGTCATAATGTAATAACGATCGGTTGCAGTCTTTATGAAAGGGGGCTAACGATACAACTTGCCGTTGTGACATTCACCATAGGCATGTCACGGCACTCAGCACAACTACTCCGGTATTTTTTTTTTTAAATTAAATTCTCCCTGTTATTTTTCTCCGAATGATGAAGTGGTAAGAAAAAGCCTTCAGCCAGGACCCCAGTCGTGGATTGTGGTTTCGTGATCACACTGGACAAGCATGCACAACTGTCATCACTGAGTGCGAACTCAGACTCACACACACCCGGTATGTTCCTGCATACTGCAGTAGCATTTTAGCAATGTTTTGTTGACATTTTTTTATTGTTTATTTTCATTTGCAGGTGGTAGCACCTCAGTTAAAAAGACAATTAAATTAACATATTACCCCCATCACCGAACAAACTCGTCAGTGCTCGGTGATTTGAGAGCCTGAAACTTGTGAAAGTCCCTGGTGCATGCCAATTCACACTTGACTTGACATTGGCTCCTTTGTTTGTTGATATAATTTTCACCAGAGATTGCTATTGTACATGCACGGTACATGACCCTGGTCAAATCCCCGGGGGGCCACTCTATGCTTGTATCATCAAGCAGGCCTTCAAATTTCCCCCAAACCTTACCTGGAGCAGGTGAAAATAGCAACCCTAATCACGGACCAGGTGGGAACAGTGAAATGGGCCCCTTTTTTGACTTTCACTGACCAGTTGCATTTGGGCACTACATATATACCTCAGGTCATCAATAATTTAACGGGATATTTCTATAAATTCTTTCGCAAGTTGGATGCAGGCTCGCTGCGTAAGTTGAGGGGATATGATGTAGAATTCTGGGTTCGTTTTCTGGTCCGTGACTGACTGCTGCCTAAAAGTCTACCTTTTTTTGCCAAATTAGCATGAAATACCTACCCTATTCACGGTCCGCGTGGACCGTGACTAGGCGTGAAAAGGTACCGTTCCCTTGATTTCTGGATCTGGTGATGACAAGACATATATCTGGAGGGCCACCAGGTCTAAATCACATGGAGGGAGCCCTCGTTGACAAGAATTTGAACTTACCTATCTTGTTGAAGCGTGCTGCGCGTGAATTGCAAATAACTAAATGACCAAGGAATCATCACAAACAATATTGGGTGATTCTGATACAAAAGGCCCTAAAATTCACACCTCTTTAGGCCTTATAAGTACTGGATACTTTAGTAAAATGAGTTTTACACATTTATTTTCTGGTAACCATTTTTGGAAAAATTGTAGCAAATTTGAATCATGGAAATATGTGGAAATGTTTGAAGGTTTCTGTTAATTGTAAACTACTTAATCAATTGGCAAGCTTGAAATTTGTATGTACCTGAGGGCAAAAATATGCCCAACCCCACGTGATGCAACTTCAGAAAGTTTCTCACAAAATCAGAAAAGAAATATGCAGAAAAAGCAGTCTGCTTTTGTTTTCACTAATCAATCTTACCTATTCATCATTTCATCCTAACTCTCACTGTCGAAACTATATGACTCATCTGCTCTCTCCTTATATGGTTGGATCCACTCCCCCCCCCTACAGGTGCTCAAAGTTTGGTGGAATAAATCCAACAGTGCTCATGTCTCCCACATTTCTTGTTCGATACGGACTACATGGTTTTCAAATGCCTTCCAATTTTCAGGTGTGACTTTTGACAGTCCTTCTTTCATAAGCAGCTTGACATCATCTAACTTGTATGAAGTGTTGTTAGTTGCTACATGGCCTTTGCCTTTACCCCAGACCTGTTTTGAGTAAAAATTCAGTGTCTTAACCCTAAATATACCTAGTCCTTCACTGTTCATATTTAAATTAATAGGCCTAAATAATTGGAACTTGCACATGTAAAGTATGAGTAATTTAGCCATATTTTGCCATATAAATTCATGGTCCCACCTGTATAAATTAATCTCATTTTATGAAGTTATGATATGCTATCGTGTACGCTATTTGTAACCATGACGGTAACGAACTTCGCATTGCACTACTCGACTATATAGCGCCCTCAGATGAACATAGGTCCACCCTAGTTTAAGGGGGGGGGGCGCGATATACTGCATGGTTACCAATGTTAATTACTTTGTTTTTCAAATGCGACTATTTCAGTTATTTCAAGGTCAAATTTAATATGTTTAGTATCAAAATTTAGCCCTTTTAAAGGTGCAACAAGAGATTTTGTGGCACCCATATATTGTATCATATGTAGTGATTTCATATAGATAAGATCCCCAATAGACTTCTTACCTTCTCTTTGCTTACAGAAATGCCTTGAAAGTGAAAACAAATAGCAATTTTCACTTCCTTAATTTCAATATAAAACATAGGCTAAATTTTATATTTGCTCCTATACGAAATTAGAAATTGCACAATTTTTCTACCAAAGAAATATTTTTCAGCTTCATCCTTTCACATGGGGACATTTCTGATAGAAAGCTTTACATTAGTGCAAAAATTAGATTTTTCAATTTTTTTAGGGACACTTTTCAATTTTTTTAGGGACACTTTTCAATTTTTTTAGGGACACCTGTTATGGGAAATCTCTCGTTGCACCTTTTAATGTTCTTTCGATTTATTTAATATATTTTTGTGGCTCAAGGTTAGATTTTTGGCTACAGCCCTTGCTGTCTACACATTCGGGTTCCCTCAATTGAAATCCCCGGGAAATAGTGTAGTTCCCTACGATTGTGGTTGGTAAAAATAACTTCATTCGCCGCGTATTGTCAATTATAAGGATTAACAATGCAGAATTAATAATTTCATGGCACCAATTTTACGTTCTAAGTCTCCAAATACGTTACAAGATTATCGCCTTAAATCTTATCCAGGTTTACCAGGTTATTTGGTCATGCATCACGCCCCCCCCCCCTCTTAAGACCACTGAGCCGCGTAGCGCCCCATATACCAATAAAGGTCCAGGGCCCACGTTAGTCCACAAGTGTCATCTCTGATTTATCCCATTGGTTGAATGAGCTAGGAAAATTCCAACCACTAAAAGTATGTAAGTGGGTTACATGGAGTCAAGTGGTGATGAGTTATTAGTGGTAAAGGAACTCAAATTGAGTCTTTAAATTCAATCACTCGAACCAAGGAATATTGTGTTGTATTGACTCAAGTCAAGGAGTGTCAAGGGAGAGTTGAGTCTTGACTCTAGTTAGTAAATGCTGCATGGAGGCTATTGATTCGTATTTTATTACAAAATTGATAAAGAATGAAAGGATATTTCAAAAATATGTGTAATAAAAAAATTACATTGAGCAAGTTCATTCACAGTTTTCAAAATCTATTATAAATTAGGCTCGAACTAAATTAGATTATACAGACCCAGGATTCAGACCCTACCAGCTCTAGTGGATTTAGTAGCAAACTGGTAAGTGGCGTACGAGAAACTTCTGAACTAATGCCTTCCGCCTCTTGGTCGACTTTTTGTGAGCATTATTGTGTCGGTGTTGGATCAACAAGCTGGAGCAATTCACTGATGATCATATATCTTGCCACTGGATGTCCTTACTGTCAAGCCATTTTTGAATATCCTCTTTCTCCATCCACGGCGAGGTAGCAGCCAATTCGTTTTGCAGAGTGGTACGAGGCATGGGCAAGTACAAATACCAGAATCTCAGGATTATTTGGGAAGAGTTGGGTACGAACATGTTATAAATGTTGCGTTTCATTTATCTGTCTGATATTCCCCTTCACCTTTCTTAGCCTTGAATATTAGTTCAGCACCATTTACGAAACCATTTGTCACACCCTGCATGTGTCCATTAGATCTTTCGCTTTCCCTGAAGGATTTGTAAGGCCTGTTGTAAGACCATTTAGAAAGGCTTCCCGGCAAAACTCTGCACTGTGGTGTCTGCCAATTTCTGGGCCTAGTATGCCGGGCGTTGACCAAGTCGCATCATGTATATTATGGACTTGCCGTCCACCCTGTGTTTTCTCATCTTCTCAAATAGCTATGTCTCCATTGTGTGATTTCGGGACGCTCTATCCGGACCGGTCCTTATTTCTTGTGAATATACAAATCCAAGCTTCGAGCATTATTTTACGTTGATGGTAAGATGCTCAGATTTGGAGGTATGGTCAGCGGAGCGGACAGCGGCTTGACTTTGAAATGGTTGGTGCTGTTCTGGTAGAAAAAGTCCCCAATTGAATTTTGTTTCTGATGCACCATAACAAAATCATTGTTTTTCCATGGTCTGAGATAAGTGAAAGCTTTCTTCTGCCATCTTGATAATCTCTTCATCACTTGAATACTTCTTTAATTTCTTTCTTGATCCTTATAATGATCCGATTAGAATTTCCAGTGGCAGGCTACAGTCCGGTCGACTATATCCTCAATAGTACATGCGGGATTTTCCCGTCTAAAAATCACAGTAGCGTTGAATAGAATTTCTTTCTCCCGTTCTTGCAGGGCCGAACCTTTTCAGCCGTCGACGCCCCAACTATTTGACGAAAAGTTTCAATTGAATCAGTTTTATTGGTTTAAAACGAAAGTAATATTTAGCGTATTAAAGTCGCATTAAAACTTTTTTGACAGCTACGACCAAGTAAATAATATTATTGTTTTATGTTTATTATGATATTCATATTTATGTACCTGCAAGGAAGGCGTGTGTTTGTTGTGTCCAAATAAGGGACCGCCGTGAGACGGAAATTACTGTGTATATCGTTCTAGGTGTAGTGAAGTGGATACGCCACGTAGTAAAATAAAGGCTTCTTTGGGGGTCGATGGTAATACAAAGTTTTTTCTTCAGCCGCTCGCGAATCACCAGTAATAGACTCTCTAACATAACAATTTCTCGCGCCGATAGAGGCCATTACATGTACGGAAAATACTGCTACTTCTGAGCAAGAGTTTAGGGCTGTGACATGAGTCACTGTCCGAGGTAAGCGAATCCGACTATAGGCTTGAATGAAGCACATTGTCACTAATATATTGCTCTGGTCTCGAGTTTGGGGGTGATGTCAAGACGCGATTTGCATTGCTCTAGTGGTTGACGGGACCGCCTGGTTCGCGTGCGTAAAATGCTGCCAATTCCAAGGTCGATGCGTCTGTTTCTCGGGTGCAAAAACCTAACACGCGCAGGGAGTGACGTACCCCCCAAACTGAGACGAAACCAGAGATATAACTTTTCTTTCCCTTCCCGTCCTCTCACAGGTCAGTGTTGTTGGAAAAGAAATATGCAGTGAGATTGAATTGAGGGGGAGGAACCTATAGCAAAGTGTCGAGCAATTATGACAAGTTGTAGGTTCGATTTGCTTTGTGGTGACCTGCAATTTTGCGTGTGTCTGGTTGTAGTCGATTTACTCGGCCTAGCAGGTTTCCAGGTACTCGGTTCCTCCATGCTTCTAAAAACTTGCTTTCTTCCCTGACCTGTATATGATGTAATGTGTATACTGATGTAATCGGAATTGAATAGAAGATCTTTGTGACAACTTATTGTCGGCACGATCTGTAGGGTGTGTGTTGAATACTAATACACATATCCTCCTCCTGTTTTTAAGTGAATGCAAAAGCAGCAAAAATAAGGGGTCTGAGGAACAATGCCATGCATTTTCTTTTTTAAATTAGGACATTTGATTTACTCTGATTTTATGTTTGTCCCTTTGCACAGATTACCTGGAATACATTTTGATGGCTTTTCAATGGGAGGATAAGGTAACATAGTGGGATTGTAAGGTAAGTTGATTAATTGTATTTAGCCAAGCACATGGTTGTCTCTGAAATGAAGTAACAAAAGCATGCCTGTATGATGTCCGTTTCTGCATCAGCTTAGTGCTAAAAAACAAAATTTTGTGAGAGATTTTGCACTAACCTCAGGAATTTTTAAAAAATGGAAGCTAGATTTTTACAACCTGTACATGTGATCCTGGGTTGGATGTGAATTGGCATGTGATCTGAGTGCAGTTTAAAGTGTGAAGTTTATGTTATTGCGTGATATTTTCACACACTGTTATTGTTAAATGATTGAAAGCTTGAAATATTAAGAAAAATCAATAGATATCGTAAATTACATAACACCTTATTCTCACTTTGCAACCTTCATTTGCCATGACATTAAATCATGGCTTTACACTCCATGATATAACAACATGTGTTTCTATAGCGTCATCTCTCAGAATAGCATCTAGCTCATATGGTACAAGTAATGATGATGCGGGGCATGGGACAACCATGACTCACGCTGGATTTTGTTGGTTTCCTTGTGTGCATGAATGAATATTGTGATAGCAAATGAGTATGCGTGCACTGAGAACGAGAGGGACAGGTGCGACTAGGGTTGAATTCGCGATATGCATTGAGGCTCCAAGTTCACGACTGGTTCACGTTTTATTAGTTTTCATTATTACGATCTTGTATTGTATGTTCTGTCGGTCACTGACATTCAACCTTAGCAGTAATGAACCAAACGTGGTTTTACTCTGTGTGTAGTCTAAATTAGTAAGCACTGACCATCTGTGTCAGGGGAAGGGTTTGCCTGTTTCAAGAAATAGTAAACTAAAGAGGTTTTAATTAGGTCAAACTTTGTTACTTGCTTTATGAGGTTTGTACTGTAGCCATCTGTTCCTTACTTTGACCATAAGCTACCATAGGTCCAGGAAGCAAACCAAAATTAAATTTCTTGAGTTTGCAGGTGACTTGGCCACCTGTATTGACTGTACTGTATAATAAATTTAAAAACTCACCCTTTTGTAACAGTTGATCAGTGCCAATTAAATTAAACTTTCATAAAAAATCCTTGTAAATATATTGGTTATAAATTCTCATGAGCTGAATGAACTTTTTCAAAATTACAAAAATAAATTGCTCACAAAACTCAGTATAGTACTTGAAGGCTGCATACTTGTAAGTGTAGCTTGTCTTAATCTGTAAGGTCTGTCATCTTTCTTACAGTATCTCTGACTGGTCCATTAACCCTCGTCTACCGGAGCCATTTTTTGTAACAAAACTCCCGAAAGGGGGGTACCACCCCCGTGATTTTTGTTACTGAACATCTGATTCGTGCATATTTGGTACCAAATGATAGCTTCTTTCCATTGGTACCAAAATAAGTACCAACATCCCCATTATGACCTCACCATGACGTCTTATGTTGAGGAAAGTACGAAAATACTGAATATAGGGCGGAAAATTGATATTTCGCAATTTTAGCGACTCAAACACCGTATTATAGCACTCGAATGCTCTCATTATATAAAACTAGTCATTCCTATCAAGTAGAGTAAAAAACCGCATGAAAATCTGATATTCCTAACCTTTTTGGTGAAAAATTGAATTTTCCCCTATTTTACACTGTGTGTCTATGGAAATTGGCAGTTTTTCTGACATGCGAAATTTATGATGTCATTGGAACGTAATGCTGGGCATGTTGGTACTCATTTTGCTATCAATGGAAAGAAGAGGACCAGAGCTATCTATCGGTACCAAAATCAAGTGTAGGCTGTGATATTGTGCTAAGCATGTTGGTACTTCTCTCCTGAAAGGGGGTGGGGTGTTTTGCCACCCCCCCATCCATCATTTGGGATCACCCCTGTATATTACAATACCCCATGGCTGTTGTTTTTAGGATCAAAGGCGTGGAAAATATCAATGGGACAATTACATTATAATTTGGCACCAAAAGGGGGTTTCAGAAGCCGGGGAAAAAACTAAAGTGGGGGGGGGGGGTGGTAACTCACCCCCCCCTCGGTAGACGAGGGTTAAGTGATATAACTTTATATAACCTCTGAGTAACGCAATCAAAATAGATCTTCTAATATCTGTATGCACCTTTTGAGCTTTTCTTACCATTTTTCCTGATTGGTTAGTCATATGGAATATTATATTGTAATTAGCCAATCAAAAATTGATGGGCAAATGCCCAGAGTTAAAGAATTTAGCCAATTGAGATGATAGCGATGAGAGTTGATACTGAATATTATCATACTATCATGTAGATCCCTCAAATTTCATTGCTAATCGCCTCAATTACTGACTAATGTATCACCCCCCCGAGCGCGTCTCAACGTCCGTCATGTCAGTTAGGAACTGCGCATGCTGACCGATTCATCATGACAACACAAATCCGAAAATTCAGCATTCATTTTGACGTAATCACTGCTCTAATTTTTGGCGATTTTTACAATGTGAAACCCAAGTTGTGAACAGATTTCATCAGCATAATCGCTCTCACACATACTAAAAGACTTTAAATATCATAATGTTTGGTTTGTGAATCAGAAAACGATGATTTTTAGGCTGTTTTTTTATTTTTCAAGATTCTTGTCGCTGAAAATTTGTCACCTTGCACTCATTTAAAACAATATGCATACAGTCAATGGTACCGTAAAGTTTGTTTGTTTTGTGATCACCCTTATAATTTTCATTAGCCATGTGTGCTTATGTTTGTTCTGCTTGGGTATGATAAAATCGTTGTTAGGCTAGGTCGAGTTTTTGAGGCGACAGGATATATTAGTCTCGGATTCTGTATCTGGCTCGGGCTGCGCCCTTGCCCGATACAGACTCCTCGACTAGATATACATCCGTATCACCCAAAAACTCACCTAATAACTAATATTATTATGCAATCTGTTGTTGCAATAACCACAGTGCGATTAGCGCGTAACCGCCCACACTGCACAATACGCAAAAATATTGGGCCATTCGGTCATGCAACTCGTCAAGCAAATACTCTGTTTTGATTAGTTTTGAAGCCATGTTAAACTATTTTGTCAAGCAGGTTCTTCTTGCATATAAATAATATTGGATGCTTTTTTCGGCTGATAACATAAAATATCGCCCTCGCCAAGAAAATAATCAGCTCGTCTTTCGACTCGCCCGATATTTGATCTAGGCTCCGGGCGATATTTTTCTGTTATCAACCTCAGCCACCATATATTATAATAAATATTATTATTCACACATGGAGCCAAGTGCAATGAAAATTATTTTTTAAAATGTCAAGATTTTTGCCAAGGAATGTCGCCTTGACTTTGAGTTTGGTTGTCATAATTGAAAGTTTGGGGCTACGACTCATCATCAACCAGTTCAATTTTGAGAGTGGTTTTCTTAAAATGGCAAACATTTTAATACTGAATTTTTTTCGTAATTAAAGGGTCCCGTATGGCTATTTGCAAGAGTGCAGTGCCTCATAATTGACTATTTACAGTATTTGTTCCCAAGGACAACATTTGGATATTTGTATACTGTAGATTTCTTTTTAAATGTGTAACTGATTTTTTTTTTTTTCAAAGTGTCAGAATTGTTTGTCAGAAATTTTTTTTTTTTAGTGTGAGTTTGCTAAAAGTACTCCAGACAGTGTTATCAATGCACTTGATCAATGTTTGATTAAGGACACTTATCTACTTACTAACCCTTCTGTTATGCGGCTGTAGGTTTTACCGTAGAAGGAACATGGACGATTTGCTAAAAGTAATCTAAATCCCGGGTTTGTGTTTGTAGACATGTTGTCCAGCCTAAACGGATAGGCCTGCAGTATTTACTTTGGTCACTGCCAGCTGACCATTACCTGCAGCCAAGGATATTATTCATTTGATATCTTGGAAGCCATCAGAGTGGTTTTCATATCAACAGGTGATCCTTAGTTTGCATGCACCGAGTGTGCTTGTAGGTGAAACATGCAATTTATATTGATCAATCTACGGACAAAATTGAATACCCTTCCTATTCAAGTCAACACTAAATATGCTTGGTAACACACTTTTGTCACGGTGTGAGCTGTGTGCACATTTTCATGCTGGCATCATTTTAAGACTTCCAAAAACATGTCAGAGACAATTATATATTTGGAGTTTGTCAGAGAATTGGTATGTATTTGAAACTATGAGCATTTTCAAAGTCTCTATCTTGAGGAGGGCATTTTCATCAATCTTGTTTAAATTGGAAACTACATACTACACTTGGTTGTATATATATTTTGATCCTCATATTTTTGGATGGATTGAAACCTGGTCTATGAAATGGCAATATCCTGGTCATGATATCAGTGCATTGATTTTAACACTTCATCTGTCATTGAGAGGATAACATGCACTGTCTTAATGTTATCATCGTTTGGTGGCTTGGTAGTATCCACCTTAGGTAATGCAAGTTCATTTGCTCATATTAGAAGTGTTAGTATCCCGGGGAACACTCGACTTTGTCGGGTAGTGATCATAAAAGAATGAATTTTGGCAAAGTATGATCGTGGACCTGATTCTTTTAACAAATTTATGGACTGGTGGAACTGAATTTTTGGCAGAGGTTGGAGCTGAAGAATTGGGTTAGTATTCCACCCATGTATACCAGTAGGTTGGACTCTGCTAGGAACAGTTTTTTCATCTGCCAGAGGTAACTGGGTGAGCTGACTTCATTCTCATTCTAGGCTTTTTCAACCAATTTTGTCTTAAAACAGTCCTGGGGCACTTTCCATTCAAGTTGAGTGCCTCATATAGATTCTGCACTCACAGCTCCAGGACCATAAGTGGTCAGATTCGCCTGAAAAGACAGCAATTTATTATTCGTTTAATAATTATCAGGTAATCAAGTCATGCAATTTATTAGAGAATAAAGGTATGAGTTTGGGAACCGGTACTCCCTCTTTTACGACGATGGAAACCCAAGGCGATACCATTCTTTTTTAAGTGGAAGAATGGGCGAGGCCGAGTTTCTTCCACGCAAAAATAATGGTGGTCGCCGTTTCCAATTCGTCGTAAAGAACGTAACCGGTTCCCAAAATCTACCTTTATTCTCAATTCTTAACAGGCTTTATCAGTTACGGTCCTCTTTACCCCAATTTCCCGCGTTGCTTTAAATTACGGCTAAATACAACAGAAAGGACTGCCGAACCACCCAGTACAACAATCGAACAACCGTTTGAACGCCAACGATCATACGCAACGAGACCACATAGGCAGGCGCGCGCAAAAGCGCAAACGGCGGTATGACGCGAGCGCTTCATAACCTAAAAATAACTGCATATGCCCGTGCGTACTACCTGGGTTCAATTAAACCGGGCATCAACCAATGAATTGCTTACATTTCACAGCTGTTGTTTAGATAAATAAATAAATGCAAAGTAGTTTATATAGTGTCTTTTTCCATACGATCAAAGTGCTTTACATTTATTTCGTGCCACTAGAAAATCATATCGCATTTCAATGTAGGGGGCTGCCCGGTTAGGCACTCCGACCTCCAAACCTAATCGCACTATAGAGTGATATCCCCCTAACAGCTCCCAGTTTTTGTTTGGGTCGATGAGGCAGTTGAGATTAATTATCTTGCCCAGGGATGGACACAAACATGTTGGCCACAGTGGGACTCAGACTCATGGTTTACAACGTTCTTAGGATCATGAGTCCTGCACTTATCCATTATGCCATACATGTGCTCTGTAATGAATTTACATTAAAATGCACCCTGGGGGTGGGTACTTACATATAAAAGGTATACAAGGGTATTCTGCTCCAGTGGGTCATTGTTTTCACAAGAAATCCTTATGCATGGGTCTACAAAAATACTTTTAAAACATGAGCTTGTTTTCCTGAAAACAGCCTCAAAACATGGTTGAAACATGGTTGAAACATGGTTGAAATGTCACATGCAAACCTTAGAAAATTGAAAAATAGGTGTATATTTGAAGCAAAATACAACACTACAAACCTCTGCTCTCTGAACAAATGTTGTATAAATGTAGTACAAATGCAGAGGATAGATGGGGACCATCATAGTGTTAAGTGGTCAAACACAACCAGAGGCAATGTGTATTGGATCACTGGCAATACCCAGTCAACCTTAACCCCAGACACCAAAGTTATCAACTTGGATTGTCTAGCACAATTGGAGCCAAGGGCAGGTTCACCATGGTGAAGAGTTTCCTCCCTGGGAGGTGCTGAAATTATCTTGAAGATTATCATCTGGCATCATTTGGCATGGCCAGTGAGGTATGGATTGTTTGGCTCAATAGGAGCTAAATAGGAAATGGGTTCATGATACCATTTAAAAAGTTAATGCTGCCACCGTTTTCTGATAAAAATCTTACAATCACCTTTAATAAAATGAGGGGAAACCAGTGTGTTTATTTGTGGCATAGTATAGCAGTTGTAAATTGCAATGTACTGACTAGATCAATTATAATACATTCTTTGACATTCCATTTCAGAGTTCAATCTTTTCATGTAATATCTGTCCCTTTCCAAACATCCAGGTTAACACAAACCAAGGTTAGCTGGTAACCAAGTCAATTAAGAGATGTATATATTAACAAAGAACTTGGACACTTACTACTTCATAAAAAAAGCCAAAAGAGTGACATTCAGAGATCTGGAGGTGTTCGTAACCTCTTCTGTTTTGTTCAGGACTATAGTTCTACCCCCGGGGGGGCCACTTGTATTCAAAGGTGGATATGATGCGTGAACATGGACTTCAGAAATGCACCCTAAACAAGTATTTCCACCGACTAAAAAACATACCCTAAACAAGCATTTTTGTATGTTTTTGCTACCATAAACAAGTCTTTTTGTCAGTTTTTCCACCCTAAACAAGTAAGCAATGCATATCTGGCTTTGCTCATGTTGCTTTACTTCAAAATTACAATATTTTTGATAATTTTGATATCGCGTACATCACAATTTCAGGGTTTCGAAAAAAACATACCCTTTTTTTCCATAATTTGCTGTTTTTGGCACCCTAATCGATGTACATCGCCTGCTGGAAAAAAGTTACCCTTTTTACGCATTTTCTTGTTCACGCATCATATCCACCTTTGAATACAAGTGGCCCCCCCCCGGAGTTCTACAGAGGACCACAAAATAAACCTGTGCTAATATTTTAGTACACAATTTTTTTTTGTATATTTCAGTTCCTCGTCGACCACTTTATTAATTTAATTGGCTGGTTCAAGACTATTAATACCAAAATTTGATCTAGTTTCATAACAAAAAGATTATTGCCTTATTCAGTTGGGTTATTTGTCAATTTGGAGGCAGGCTATATGTACATGCAAGAATCTGGCCTTGTCAAAAGTCAAAAAAATTGAGGGCACCTCTCCCACCAAATCTGATGTTATGTTCACTACCAGAAGTCTCTGAATGTCACTTTAAACAAGAAAGCATGTCGACTAACCATTGACTTTATGCTTGGCTCTTGAGTGAAAAAATAACAAATATTAATCTTATTTTCAAAGTAGATATTTTCCAAAAATTACCATCATCTTCAAAGAGATTTTCAGAATGACACAAAGACATGTGATTATGAATATTGAAGGCTTGGCTTATGAAGGAATGTGTTCTATATTTGTAAAGCATGGAAAAAATGGTAGTGTCCAGAACTGAAAGGTTCTTTGTTATTACATTCTTTATTTTACCCTATTTGTAGGTATAGGCAGGTGTTAGATAAGGGAGTATCTTTTTTGAATTGCAATGATTCATTGGAAACAAAAAGGTGTTTTTGAGCCGAAATATGTAGAAATTCAGTTTGCGGTTAGACCCACCAGTCATTTGGTGTTTATTCAAACGTGCTTATTATTATATCACTGTACAGTGAATTAAGTGTGCGGTCAAATCTCTAGATCTCCCTATCAATTTTGTGCATGCAAATATGCTCCATTAATCCTGTGCTTTATCATCATATTTACTTGGTGTCCCAGCTGAGTTGCTTCACTTGACACTTGGATAGTACCTGGGGTGAAATGAATTAATCATATTTCTGAACAAGAAAACTGTTAACCATAAAATATTGGTTGTCACAACACCTAAACTCATATAGCCCATTTAAAATATGTTATCATTGTTATAAACAAAATAGACAAATATTATTATTTAATGACCACACAGTTGGCCCAAACATCTTTGCCTGCTGGACCCTTTTCCATAAATCCACCCCTGCAACAATGACTACACAATAAAAGGCTAAAATGTACAAAAATGCAAAGGTAAAATAGAGCACACATAATCCATTTTGGAAAAAAATGCATGAATATATGGGTCTTGAGGCAAGACATGTGAGTATTCAAGGAAGATGCTTGATTTTACACTTCTGCAAAGATTTTACACTTCTGCAGAGATGAAGACCCAAAGGTCCCGGGTTCAAATCTTGCTGGATTTATTCTAGGTACTCAGTTCTGGATTTAATTTGTATAAGTGATATTGGTTAAACTCAGAATTACCACTCTCTTCATGGTTCATTTGATATGGGCAAAGGGATCATGAAAGCTCTCACTTCCCATTCGGTGTGTATTTGTGTTTGATTAGTTTGTTTGGATGTTGCAACATGGCGCTGATTAAGCTGCTGCCTCGAAGTTGCTTTGTTTCTGTTTGATTAGTTTGTTGTATGTCTCTGGCAATTTAGCCTACGAGCTACAATACGAGATTAAATAAACCAGTTATTATTGTTATTATTATTATTTCCAGATGGGTATGAGATGACTTTCAGTAAGCACTTGCATGATGAGCATAAGACCTTTGATGATACTTGGTAAATAATGAGTGACACTTTTTCTTGCAGCGTATGAATTCTGAAGTTGTCTATTACTATATGTCGCTCAGGTAATCCTGGAAGTGTGTCACTCTTTGTTTAGTTTTTGTCAGTACAGCGGCATGATAGTGCCACCCATGTATTTTTAAAGGTGCAACGAGAGATTGTGAGGCACCCAAATATTGTGTCATAATAGTAATTTCATATAGATTAGACACTCGATAGATTTCTTGCCTTGTATTTCGCTGCAGAAATGTATTAAAAGAGAGAAAAAAGGCGATTTGGATTTGCTTGTATTTCAATGTAAAACATAGGCTGAATTTCGTATTTGCTCCTATACGAAATTATAAATTTCACAATTTTTGTACCAAAGAAACATTTCTCGGATTAATCCTTTCAGATGGGGATATTTTTGATGGAAAGCTTTACATCAGGGCAAAAATTAGTACTTTCAATTTTTTAAGGGACGCCCGATATGTGAAATCTCTCGTTGCACCTTTAAAGGCAGTGTGTGTTTGTGTTAAATTTAGTACTTTTGACGTACTGACGAAAAAGTTTGTCTCAGAAGAAATGTGAATTGCGAAATCTTTCAAGTGAGTAAAAATTTATTTTTAAAAATGTGCTAAAATGCGCATGGTCTTCTAAGACACTTTTTTTTCTTGGTCTAAAATATTTAAATTTTACCCGAAGCTGTGGGAAATTGGATTTTTAAGGGAAAAAATACATTCTATAGCAAATTTTACACTAAAAGGGAGCCATTGATATACCGTTTATAGGGTGATTTTGCTACCCATATTTATGGTTCATTCCTGAGATGTCCTGCATAATGAGATTCTCAACTTGTTCTTTCTGTACTATATCATAAGCCATGGTATGTCTCTTGGAAAATGTAGTTGAGTAAAGGTTACTTAGAGTTATGAAGTAAGTGAAATAAATATGAACTGTTAGGGACTACCAGTTCTTTGTGTACCCTCTGGGAGTTTGTTATGCTTTATGCTTGATTGCCAGTCAATTGTGTTTGTAATGGCTCTGATTTTATGCATGGTAGCCATCAAAATAATGTTAGACAAAAGGGTTAATCTGTTTATTCACAAATGGAATTCATATAGACTCCAGAGATTGACTGTATCAAATAGCTGTGTATATTGGAATATATAAAGAAACAGTGTTCAGCTTTTAATAAGTAAGTTGAAAATCATATATGTTACCAGGCCAACATTGCTTCTCCAGGGATGTATAAACCTACTTGTTTACAAGTGCATTTTGTACTCTTGAGTGTAAAAATTGGTAGACGTTTCATAATAGAAGTCCCATTGATGCAAATGGGGTATTGCCATTCATTCCGTCAAGCACTACTGCACAACGTCATACAGCGCATGACGGAATCAATTGTAATACCTCATTTGCATCAATGAGACTTATATATGAAACGTCTCCCTAAAAATTGGGCCCAATGATTCTGTAAGTTCTGAACACCACAGAGTCTGTAAGTTCTGAACAACATATTGGGTAATTAGTTTTCAAGTCAAGTTCAACAGTCCATGGCAATAACTTTGTGATGCAAACTTGTGTCATAAATGAATTGTGAAATATCACTCCACTAATATAGACTTCTTTACAATAGGAACACAAGACTTTTGATGTTATTCATTTATTTAAATTGATTGTACTTAGTGTTATCATTATTTCAATCATAATGGATTTTTGGGCACCCTTGACTACACTTCTAAAACCAAATTTGAAAGTTATACCTCGGTAGACTTTAGTTGTTTGTATTTCACTAATCGTGATTACATTATTATTTTATTGTTACCATGGCAACTGCAAACACACATTGAATTCAGTTCTAATACTGCTGGCATAAAAGAAAAGAAAGAAAACAAACACTCTTTTCTACATCTGCCTATCCAGACCCATTCACTGCATTTTGAGGCTTTAGGTACACAAGGAATTTGATCGGATAAAATCCAGCATTCTAGATTTCCTCACCAGTGCAGTGGAATAAAGAAGTGTGTGGTTGTTAAGTGTTTGTTCTGTTATCAATGGAAGTTGGTTGTATAGCCATCGTCGGTACTTCATATGAAAATAAAATGTTATTTTAATATTTAGTATAATGTGGGAGAGTGTGACCAGTGGGAGCGTGTGGCCTGCGGGAGAGCGTGGCCAAGTGGTTAGGGTGCTTGCCTGTGGCGCAAATTTCCCCCGGGTTCAAATCTCGGTGGGGACACTTGCTGGGATTTATTCGGGTACTTAACTCTGGATTTGATCTGTATACAAGCTATTTATTAAAGTCAGATTACCGCTCTCTCCATGGTTCATTTGGAATTGGGCAAATAAATCAGACTATGAGCAGTTTTGATGACAAACTTAAATATTAGTTGACTAATTTAAATTCGGTACCGTAACACACACACACACATCAATTTAGAAATGTCTTATTCTGCTTTTAACAAGCTTACAAAGGGGCAATGGTGGGGATTTTTTTACAGGTGTATAATAACTTTGTTCAGGAGCTCTGTTCCTTGCCTAAACTTTTGAAGGTGATCTTGTATGAAACTCTTGAACTGTATGAGATCTGATTGCAATAGATGCCATTATTACATTTACCAAATGGTGTATGGTATTGTTATTTGATAAGATGCTGGAAGACCATCAGCTGGGGCTTATTTCATTAGTTTGACTACATGCTTGCTCATGCAAAGTATTACCTCTGTGATCATGCAATGTAGATGTGATTCAATGGGACAGTGCAATTTAGTCTGTAAGGTCAATTATATTACCTGTTAAAATGCAGAAAATATATTTGTTCTTGATTGGGATCTTAGAACATGTGTGGTCCAGTGGAAAAGTGCAGGACTCATGATTGGAATAGAAGAGTAGGCCTACCCGTTTAACTGATCACACTGGAAAAGTACCCCCCCAAAAAAACAAAAACTGTTACTCCTTCAAACCTCATTCCATTCCATTTCCCTTCTCTCATATTTTCCTCAATATAAATTTTAATTTTAAAGCTGCACTGTAACATTTTCACAAAATATGAAGACATCCAGGTAATTTGTAGGCTAACTTTTAAGTTTGCCGTAACTTTAATCAACAAATGCGTCTATTACATGAATATCATAGACTCATACTCATTGATATTAAAACCACAAAGGTCACAGACTGGTCAAATCCATGGGAATCAACTCTGGCGTGTGTTTTCTTGTGTTAAATGCCATTTCCGTCGTCTGTGGAATTAAATGATACCGGATTCATTTTATTATCCCCCTGGCTTGAAAAGCAGAGGGGGATATTGCGAGGGTGTGAATGTCCGTATGCGTGTGTTCCAGTTTGGTTAGGTTTTGGTTAGGTTTTCGTTTTTTGCATCTCCTTTGAAAAGTTGAAGTCCGATTTAAACCATTATCATGTTTTGGGGAGTCCAAGTGTGGGAAAATATCGGATCCAAAACATGATAATGATAAAATTGGATGATTTACGCCCAATATTAATTGGTCTCGCTATGAGTTTTAAAATATTTTTGCAACCCATAACTCAACCAATTAATTTGGGCTTAATCGATCCAATTTATATCAGACTTGGGGTTCAGGGATTGCCAATGGGGGCCTTCATATGTGGATGATTGTCAACGGTCTTGGACAGGTCAGAGGTCATTGAGGTCATGTTCCGACTGCCATCTATGCCAGGGGGGATGACGCAAGTTTACTTGCATTATTTTTTAAAAAATTTTTCCAGCTTCCGAAAGGGCCCTGATTTGGGTTTAATCATTACACATGAGGGCTAATGTATATAAAAGCTTTTTATACAACCAGGCCATGCAAAATATGAATTTGAAAAATCTGAGGGTGCACTATTTTTGTGGGCCGCCCCATCTATAGCTGGCAAGGACCAGTGCTTAGCATAATCCGGTTGTGGCCGGTGTGTGTGTGGTGGATGTTGTGTCACTAAATTGTTAATTTTTTTTTTAAAATATTGACCCTCAATTGAAAAGTTGAACTTCAATTGGAACCAAACTAATGTCATAGGTGCACAATGGGATCCCTCATATGTTGATGAGGTCAAAGGTCATGTTGAAAGGTCAAAGGTCATGTTGAAAGGTCAAAGGTCATGTTGAAAGGTCAAAGGTCATGTTGAAAGGTCAAAGGTCATGTGAGGTCATGTTGAAAAATGGGCTAAAAATGTATAAAATTGACCTAAATTGAAAACTTGAAGTTCATTTGGAACTTGTGTCATAGGTGCACCGTGCGATCCCTCATATGTTGATGAGGTCAAAGGTCATGTGCCAGGGTCAAAGGTCATGGGGCTGCCCACAGCTTATATTCTTTGAATATAGCGAGCGTGAAAGCCGATAACCGCGGAATTCTAGTTTCAAATGTGCCAGTGTCTCTTTAAATTGATCTTTATTCCAAAGATTGAAATTTGAATGTAAAAATCTTAAAATCCGATATTTTGTGATTATGTTAATCTGGGACCTGAAACCTTAAGAATTTGTTGACAAAACACAAACTTTTGATTAAAATTTGCTTTATCAGAGTTATTTATTGAGAGTAATGATTTCAGACCTATCTAGCCACTCTTGAGCTATCTATGATGGAACCTTTTTTTCTCTCTCTCTCTTCAGGGACCCTATTCATGTGGATTTAGCAGGAAAATGGGACAGAAACCTACTTAGTGTGTGAAAGGGCATACCTGCCCTTACATGCTACCCTGGTCTCGGGCAAAATTCACAATAGCATTACTGGTATCTTTGCTCCTATTTACCATGTGTAGTATTATTTTTGGCTCTTTGCTTTTGTGTATTATTGCTATGACTCACTAGCAAGGAATTGCTGATAATATATCTGTCTGTTCAGGCACAAATCATTTTACATGCCCAATATATTATTACTATGAACCTAATAAAGAGCAGAGACTGTCATAAATCTTATCACATAAACAACTGAACAAATGATGGAAAAATTCTTGTTGCTAATATTTGTTAATGTGTTATTGTCATTTTAACCCCTGGGTACTATACCTGCCTTTCATACAGCATTTCTGATTGGCCAATTGCATCATAATTATATTAATTTCAATAACCAATTGATGTACAGCTTCCAAATATTTTTAAATCTCTTAAAAAGCTCTAGTCACCTTCAGCCTTTACACCATTCTTAAAATGTTGCTGATTGGTTCCCTAAAATAAAACTCTATGGCTGGTATTCTGAAAGGGAGTCTACCTGTCTTTCATACAGCATTTCTGATTGGCTTATTGCATCATATATTCATTTCAATAACCAATTGATGTACAGCTTCCAAATATTTTTAAATCTCTTAAAAAGCTCTATCAGCCTCTACACCATTCTTAAAATGTTGCTGATTGGTTTTGTAAATCAAACTATATGGCTGGTATTCTGAAAGGGAGTCACTTTAGACCTGGGTTTAAACCAGGGTTAGTCCTACATGAGTGTACCTTTTTCCTTTGAAAATGCTGTAAAAGTTAAATTTAACGGGTAAGAAAATTCCTCATGGATGGGGTTCTGGCACTCTGAGATGTTTTCAGCTGAGAAACCAGTTGTTTCTTGTAAGAAACCCCAGATCCTGGGGTACTAGAGATGCCCCTGTACCCCTAGCTGGATATGCTATGCATCCATACACAGGTTGGGCTCTCAATTATTTTGTTTGTCAGTGCATAGCCATATCAATTTCTAATGGTTAAATGAATCAAAATTGAGTGTCTAACAGCCTAGCAAAATTTTGAATAAAAGGTTCCCTCTAGGGGTATTTATCCATTCAGCTTGAAAAAAATTAAAAGTGGGTCAAAAATACAATAATTTGTTTTAAATCCTGCATTAAAAAAAACACATTTCGCATTGTTTTTTTTTCACATTTCTTCTGAGACAAAATTGTTTGCTTGTTTGTTTTTGTTTTGCCTAATAATATTCTTATGTCTACATGCATGTGAGTGTATCTGGAGCTCCTCTGCTGCACTGGGACATCCATCGCCTGACTGTGAAACTTGCAGGGTCCTTTTCTCTTGTACAATTAACATGATTAATATTACAAGTCTTCCCGCAGGCTGTTTGAAATGTGCTTGCTGGGCTGGGTTTGGCCTATGGCTGCCAGTTAAAAACCCCTGCTCCGAGGAGAGAGGGAGGGGAGAGGTTCAAATTAAAATATGTTGAAATATAGGTTAAAAGAAGAATACCAAATACCTTCAAGTTATATTTGCGCAAGTCCATATTAGGCTATCATTCAGGGTGACTAAACTGTGACTGTATTTTGACCCATAGACCATTGGGATACAAATAAGACTAGATAAATACTGCATGACAGTGAATTGTGTATGACAAGTTTGAGAAAGTCTGCCATTTATTATGAGTTAAGATGTGTTTTCTGTTGATTGATGTTGGCATTGCTTGAACCAGAACCAGAATTTCCCAAGATGCATGTATATTATCCACATTAAAAAGGAAGTAACAAATTCCCTAGATTTCAGAGCTGAGGCATGATAAGATATTGTTAGCTGAAAATTAGCTAAAATTGGAAATTACACAATTTAAATGAGTTTTTTCCAGTGACTTTTGAGCTTTGTGTGAAGCCCAAGGAGGCGGTGATCCCCTCGAGTGAGTTCAGAGATTTAAATTAAAAATACCAGTTAAATTTAACCATTTTGGTGGCATTTTAAAAGGGCTGTTTGGTTTGATATTATGATGAACAAGTGCCCCATTTTGGTTGACCAATTAATTTTACACAGATTTCTATGATGGGGTTTACAAGTCAAGTTTTTAGCTCTCAACTCATATTAACAGGTTTAAATATTATTGTGAAACTTTATATAATATAGATGGGGTGCGGGTGTGGGGGTCAGGGTCATAGAATGAGGTAAAGCCACAACTGTTCATAGATTTTCTAAATTTGATATGTTCTATTTTGCTCTTAAAGGTGCAACGAGAGATTCCCAATAACGGGTGTCCCTAAAAATGTGAAAATTCTGATTTTTGAACTGGTGTAAAGCTCTCTATCAAAAGTATCCCCATCTGAAAGGATTAAGCTGAGAACTGTTTCTTTGGTACAAAAATTGAGAAATTTCTAATTTCCTATAGGAGCAAATACGAAATTTAGCTTATGTTTTCTACTGAAATATAAGCATATACAAATCACCTTTTGTTTTCATTTTAAGTTATTTCTGTAGCCAAATAAAGGGTATGGAATCTACTGAGTGTCAAATCTAAAATCACTACGTATCACAGAAAATATGGATGACTTGAATCTCTTGTTGCACCTTTAATTGGGAGTTTTTGCATTATATCAACAAATTAACATTACCAATCTCTTTGAAAATGGACATTGACCCTAACCCTCTGACCACTTTTTAGCAATCATGACATAACATTTGCTGGCACTTTCAACTTGTGAAAAAAAAGACCACAGGCGACACATGCCTTTGAGGGCGGTAACCTGTCAGTACACCCCTTTCAAAATGAACGTTTTCATGAGGGGTTTGCACAAAAAGAATTTGTGATTAGCAGCATTAAAGTCCCAATAAGGAATGTGTTACCACACTGTCGAGATAAATTTGAGATGTACATAGGCCTATTTTTCCTCATCAACCAAAAAGGTAAACCCATCACTTCCCTGTAATTGCTGATTTTCATGAAACTTGGTATGTGTGTTACAGTAGTAGTGGATACAAGTAGTGTCCATGTCATTGGTCTTCACAAAATTTGCATAATAGGTACCTCATTTGCATATTTGTTCTGAGTGAGCATGAGTCGAGAAATGCCAAATTCTAGTTGAAAGGGGCATTTTGTGATCCACAACCTCGCCCCCCCCCGACTTACCTAAAAAAAGTTGAAATTTTTGTATCATCTGAACCGTTAGCCTTAGTAATCAATGTGTACCTTATCTTATGTGCAAATTCGGTCGTATCTGTAAGAAATTCGCAATTTTGAATTTTCTGTCCGTAAACAGACAAATACAGCACAGTGGCCTATGGGACCGTGGGAAACAAGGATGGGGTATAATAACACAAAACCGCAAAATCGGAATCAACTAAAATTTTGTGAATAAGCTTTTCTCAAGGATATCTAGTGAACAATGAATGAAGCAGAAGGTGCTAGAATCACGAAATGCACCTTTAATTGCTACTACTTTACTCTGAAGTAATCAAGGATGCACTGAAATTCATATCCTCATTTTAGTCATTGCTGGCAAAGTTCCCTTCAGTTGGATCATAATGTGATCTGAACTAAACCCATTACTCAACATTTTGGTATTTTTGTGTCAAGTCTGAGAGCAGAAAAGCATTCAACAAGTAGAAATATACAATTTCATGTGCATGATGGAATGCACTGGGTCCAATGACAGAACAAAAAAATTTCCAAGGCAAAATATTTCACAAAGTTTCCCTGATTTCATTTATTATGTGATTGTAACTAAGCCTATCTTATCCCTTGGACTAGACTAACATTTATCAGACCACAGGCAGATATCATATGCGACAATTCCAGATGCCAAATAGACAGTGTTGGCTTCTGATCTCAATTAATTTGCCAATTTAAAACATGGGCTGTCAATATATGTTCGGTTTGTGTAGTGCAGCTGTTGGCATTGAAATTGCCTGCATGACCGATTGTGGTGATAAAAGCTCGTCCGACTTGTTATTTTATCATGGCTCTCTCTTTTGGCTGACATCTTGGGCCAATGCTGACATGACTAAAACATTTTTCTTTGAAGTCATGCTTTGTCATTTCTGATATTTGGAATGGAGGTTCCAGATAGAGCTACCATAGAATATTCTACGGAAGAATGAATCGCTTGTATTAGTAATAGCCCATCCCGTAACCAATTTTCCTCTCACCCTCATCCGAGGTTCCAAAAATGCACAACAAGGTTCCCTCCTGATGACCCTGTTAATTTTGCTCGTAAAGAGGTATTTGATACTAGTGTAGCATGTTGCATCAGTTGTTTGTGTTTTCACTCGCTAATACGGCAACGTAAAATACTTGCGTGTCTCATAAATAGCAATCAGGACCTTTCCAAGTTACGATATGTAAACCAAATATTGTGGTTCCCAAAACTATGATAATGAGTGCGTATGCTCACTTAATACTTTTGTGCACCTCGATTTTGGTTACGCCGTTTGCGGAGAATCTGCTTGTCTACCTTATTCTGTCGTTGAGCTAAGGTGGACTGAGGATGAATGGGAGCATGAGAACAGTCATTGGCACAACCACGATTTTGATCATCTACTTAGATTAGAATCTTTCTACAAAAGAAGGCTCCTTTGCATTACACTTAAAATCATCAGTGCCTTTAAAATTCCACCAACAAAAAAAAAACCACTACTCGGATACAAATTTTATGTATACTGATTTTCGATGACCTCCACCATAAACTATATTGGTATTCAGGATCCAAACTTTGATACTATGCATAATAAGCTGAATCGTCTTAGGGGGTCCAATTCTGGCCAACATTGATAGATCGTAATTGAATAATGTAGGCCCTACATACAAATGTGTTTTTGTTTAAAAATTGAATTCAATTTATTTAGAATTATGAACTGAGGATTATAGCACAAACAAAAATAAATGAATAATTAGAGTTTACACTAGAAGTAGATTTTCGAATTATCTGTTCGGAAAATGGATACGTACTTGTGTTGATGCCCTCATATTTCGTGGAGTGATTTTTTCTGGGTTCAATGAAACTTTTTGTGTATCTAAACATGCCGTCTAAGGCCCATTAAAATGGGGTATTATTCTTTCATTGACTAGTGAGGTCAAACATGAACATAGTAACTCATGTTCACATGTGCAAATTCACTTCTGATAAAAGAAAGTATACCCTCTTTTGGGTGGCTTGATGGAGATCCACACATTTGAATTGAAACACTTACAATTAAACAGGTTTTACCCCGAGGGTAGAGGGTCTACAGAAGGAGAAAAGAAATGATTCTGTAATAATTGATTCTGATATTAGTTTGCAATGTCCTTTGCTATTCAGGCCTTGGTCTATGGCATCCTATCTCTACAAGCAGCCTAATGAAATGGAGAGGAGTGCAAACTGGGGGGCCTTGACCTTGCACATACCCATACTGCCATTTAAAGGTGCATTTCGTGATTCCAGCCTTCTGCATTTTTATTGTTCACTAGAGAGAAAAGCTAATTCACAAAGTTGAGTTGATCCCATCTTGCAGTTTTGTGTTATTGAGCAATTGCTTGTTTCACGCGGTCCTATAGGCCATTGTGCTCTAATTTCTGTCCATTTCGGACAGGAAAAGTACAACACCTGAATCTGACAGATGCGACCGAATGGGCAACATAAGATGGGACACGCGGATTCGATAGCTAACGGTTCAGATGATTAAAAATCTCAACTTCTTTGAGGTAAGTGGGGGACAAGGTTAGGATCACGGAAAAATGCCCCTTTAAAGGTCCAGGAAATGCAAAAATAGAATGGATGTGGGTTTTGGTGTTTCAAGTCTAGAAGGAGGGGCTAGAAAGCATTCAATATTTGCGGTTGGTGATGACAGCATTAGTGAAACTATTGATTTTTCAGAGAGTAATAGAAACATTCCAGGTTGCCTGGTGTGAATCTATTCAGCGGACACTGGACTGAAAATCAATGTTTCCACTAATGATGTCACTGGTAGTGGGATACGTCTTTTCTGGCCGTTATATTGAATGGGAATGTCCCATAAAGATTTGGGACTAGGTTATCATCTCATGTCGTGGGACCTAAGGTCAGTTGTCACCCCTCCCTAAACTTGTGAAGAGATATGGGAGTGGCTGCATTGGATGCAGATACACTACTGTACCAGACAACAACATCAACATACCCTGTATCATACAGGTTAACTCTTTCACAGCGATGAATGTTATTCTTATATTCATTCAGAGTCCGGGGGGGGGGGCCAGAGTGGCTGTCAATTGTATTATGAAACCTTTAAATACAGCAAGGTTTATATAATTACATGTGTAATATACTCTGTTGTGAGGCATGTAATATTATTTAATGTTGACTGCTCATGAGGGGATTGTGAAATCTCTTGCCCCAAGGTGTATTCACCACGTTCACAAAACTCCAAAGTTTGAAACCAGAGGTGTGAAAATACATCCAATTATTTTACTTCACTCCAAAGTATGTCCACACGATGCAAACTCTGAAAAAAAAAATCATCCACCTGACCATCTCTCCGCTTCTAAATCGGAGTGGAGGACGGAAGTAACCAACCGGAAGCCGTGCACTTTCCGCGTTATATTAAACACAGAAGTTGTCAAAAAAGAGGACCTTGCGAGGTCACCTCCGCTCATATCCCCGAAGCTGTCACACGGCAGACTCCAAAACCTCCACGGTGGGTATTGGGTTTGAGTTTCAACACTGTATTTTAGGGGGATAAAACCCCGCTAGACCCTCGATTAAAATACGGATTTAAACCTCCGAAGGCGTCACAGGCAAAAAAACCCCGGATCGACCAATCCAGAGTATTGAAACTCAGAGTTTCAGCCTCCGTGTGGACCCGAATATGTTTTCATAGCCTAAAGCATGCATATCATGGTGCACATACCCAATGCTTCAGGTAACTGAAAGGCAAAAAGGCCTATATCTCGTGTGAGTGAACAAAGTCGTAACTGACATTTTGGAGAAATTGAGTTTTGATTGATAGTGTAAAAACAAATAAAAATAAACAATTTAAGCTATAGTGCTAGCCTCAAATCCAAAGCAAAACATTTTTATAAAATACAGACGAATTTAAAAAACAAAGAAAAACCAAAAGGAATTTGAAACACAAAAATCTTTTCTGACAAAATGCCAAATATTGCAGTACGGACTTTGGGCAACTACATGACGATATGAGTACCTTCTGCTGCTCTGGAGTAGCTTCACAGTACTCTCCTACAACTCTGGCAGCATTGGGGGGGGGAATAAAGGCTGCAGGCTGCCAACTATTCCATTATTGTTAACTCTTATCATTTTTAAAGCTAGTAATAGTGATATTTGAGTGAGCATCACCAAAACCCATAATTACTTTGTGTTAAAAACATGTAATTTTTTTTTTTTTTTTTTTAATGTTACTAAAATAATCACATTGAGTTTAATGACTCATCACATGGAAATAAAGGTACTCTCTGTGCATCTTGCCGTGGAGTGTCATGGTTGGAATGATAGTAAACTCAGCCTGAGTAGTGGCCCTGTACTGTAGTACTCTTCAAAGGTGCCTCATTGAAGAATTAGGATGTGTGCACCATACGGAAACGAGTCCAAGTGGCTAATAATCCCGGTATGCGTACCCTACTAGATCCTCGATGATGGTGGGCGGCTTAGGTTTTTGAAAAGTGGCTCTAAATCCGTTATGCGTACCTACCCTACCTAGATCCTCGATGATGTGTGGGCTGCTTGGTTTTTGAAATTGGGTTTGACATTGGTGAATGTTCATTTTTCGTTATAGACTCGTTATTCTAACCCCAAACCCCTCATGACTATGTCTGATCCGATTCTAAACCCTAGGTGTGAGGACCATTGCAGGCCGGTTGACTCCTCATTTCTTTTCTCAAACACTATTTAGTTAAAATATCATATTATGCTTTATCAATTTTAAGGATTTAAAATAAAAACCCAACCTCAACCCGAAACCCAGTGCATCCATCCCACTGCATTCCTGTAGGAAATATGTATACCGACTACCGTACGTAGTAATGCTCTAACACTGACCTCTATACACATGTGGCCCGATGCATGGCAGCGTGTACCAACTGAAGGCCGGCGTCATACATCGGCAGGTTTGCAGTGTTTCACGTGCAAGGTCTTGCCCTAAACTGGCTGGGGACTACAATATGTAACAACGTGTTTGCTTGAGCTCGCCGGTGGTGTGTGTATGTGTAAAATCATGTACTATTCCTATTTTCATCACGACTGGTTCATGTTGTTTATCGCCGTTGTGCAAAATAGGAGGCCCATTTCAAAGCGCTCATAACATAAGAGACCACCTGATAGATATGTGTTGCGATACCGCGTCACCATCCATGTCTAATCTAAAACCAAATATATATTAAACGATGCGACAGTCTCACCTCCCTGATCGCGTGAGGAAGAATAACAATGAATTATATAGCCTAATTGTACATTTTTCATTCACAAAATAGAAAGTTGTATTGGATGTGACTGTCAGGGGAACTTGTATGAATGTCTAAATATCAAAAGTACTCCATACAAAAATGTACTCATAACAACACTTGTAATGATGATAGTGTGATTGCTGTATTGCAAGTTCTTATTATCGACAAGTACAGCACAGTAATTGGTCGGATAGCCGTCACTGCTATGTATAAACGTGACAATTATTACCGTAATTGATATGGATATTTTATTGTGTACGCGTGCATGGATTTTTGCCTGACAGTAGGAGAGTAGAGTTAGCCGACTGTGACCATCGTCCCTACCCCACCCAAAATCTGTTAAACTAGGTGGTCCCATTGGTCGAGTTGGCCTTGTCTATTTGGATAGGTACGCATACTGGAATTATTAGCCAGCTTGACCTCTTATTACGCAACCCTTACTTTGTTGCAACATCTTTTGGTATCCCAGGATTTGATGCGTACATTAAGTATTTATAGAGTTTTTTCGCATGGTTAGCATGGTGACGGTGGTTATATTTTTCTTTCAAGATTGGTAACGTAGGGTCCTAGAAACTATAACAGTTCAGACGAAATGAATTGTCAAACCATTCTTATTTTAGAAGCCTGAATTGTTGTAGAGTCTGTTCCTCAGACTTATGATCCATATTATATTAAAGACCTACATCCATTTCTGTCTTAACCTCAATTTGTTCAGGAAACTGAAATAATACATTGAGGGCATGGTTCTTGCTGTGTTCATGCCTCGCTGCTAGCAGATTAAGTTTAGCATTAATGAAGTAGTGTAGTATCTGTAGGTCTGCCTTCAATATTCATGACTTTTGCTAAGTCTGTTCACCACATCATGAACCCTGACTTTGAGTTACATTACAGATTTGCAGGTCATACATCCTTGGTATTAACCCAAACTTTGTAATCTGTTTCTACCCATGTCCCGGAGAGAGTGATGGAATATTGCGGGAAGAGAGAAATGTTGGACATTTGGGTCAGTCTTGCTTGAACCATGGGCTCTTCATACCCAACACATCACCGTGATACCACACTATGATGTGTCGCTGGCCCTCCAGTGTTTTGCCCATGTAGGTCTTTCTTTTGGTCACTACATCTGGGACTTAGTGCATTTTTCTCACTCAGTGCTGTGGTGTTCTGTAAGATCCAGTCTGATTGGTGATAATTGATGGACAAGTGTCCTGGGGGGGGGGTGGCACGCATCATCCACCTTTGAATATAAGTGCCCCCCCCCCCCCCCCTCCGGGACAGCGTACGTATAAATCTCCACATTGAATGTATGATTTGTATTTGCATGACATCTCTAGAGCCTTCATGATTAATACTAATTAAAGGAAAGTTCAGTCCCCTAATTTCCAATTTGTTGTGGCCTTCCTTCAATACAGAATAAAGTCCTCTTCACCTTGGTAGAGCCAACACTGGACGCCTCTTAATTCGGAAACAAATTTGGAAAGATGATTTGTCATTTCTGAAGACGTGCAGAATTAATTTAATTAATAAACTCATGAGAAGTGGTTTCATGGCGATATGCTTAGAAAAAAAATACAAGCTCACGGAATAAACAACACACGCTAACATTGAGTCAGTAAAAATTAAATTTGAAGATCATTTCAAGATGATTGAAGCCAGGCGATGCTAACTTTGAGGCTTGAGAACTAATTTGTTTAATTGTAAACGTAGTGTCTTTGGAACTAAATTTTTGACTAATGGTCCTAGGAACTGAATTTGTGGAGCAAAAATACGACGTTGGGAAAGAAGAAATGAAAAATTTACACAAATTTTTGACAGGGGGCTAAAATTTGAAAGTGTGAAGGAAAAGTATAGTAGTGGTCTTGAAAACTGCATATTCCATACATGCCAACTTCCTTGTTTTCTAGGAATCATCCCATTTTGACCTCTTTAAGATGCAAAAAATCAAATTTCTAATTTCTGAAATTTCAAACAATGGAAAAATCTGTCAGGGAAATGAAATAATTCGCCAGAAAAGTCCTGAAATATTTCCTGTCTCCTGGAGCTCTTCTTGGAGTTTCAAAGACACTAAATAAAAACCCATTGACTTCAAGAGACTCTGCCCTTGTGTATTCCACTAGAGGTTTTAAAGTGGCCCACAAATAACACCTCCCATAAGGCTTTCATGATGAGGTGTTCTCGACACATGCATTCTGATATGATGGGTTCTCAATGTTGGCAGGTATGATATTCAAACAGTCTAAAGAACTGCAGCCACAAATACCCATGCTGTCATTTTCATGATTTTAGGCCCAATAAAAGACTTAGAAGTATTCTCCTATTCCCTTCATATTCTCAGATCCTGACGTAATGTAAAAAATTGGGGCATTATAGCTAGGAGTCAGAAAAAACAAATGGTTGAGGCTTGAGTGGGAGCTTAGAAAATCATGTTTTAGCTTCACATCTTAACAGAATTAAAATAGGTGGCAATTTTGGGTCAAGGTTTTTCTCAAATGAAAGCTTATCTAATAAATCAGGTAATTTCCCTTTAAGGTGTTTTTAGCCATTTGTGAGTGAATTTGAATAGGTCATTTTTGAATTCAAATTTTTATAGTGTAATGAAAAATAAATGATTTCATCTTAAGTGGGTGTAATGAGTGGCCCTCCTCTGTGCACTTGCATTTTATTACCGAAAATTACAACTGTCTTAGTAAACAATATGAAACTTGAAAGGAGCATCATTCCAAGAAATCTGCCCTTCTTTTTTTCTCTCCGTTTGAGGTTTTAATAATCTTTTAGGCCTTATCTCTAGAGAAAAAACCGTCCAGCCTACCACAGTGCCGCGGTTTACCATACATCTGAAGATCATGTGAGTCTCAAATTGCTGCTACAGCAGCATTTATCGTGACCACCAGTGAAGATCCTAACAAAACCATCATCGCACAGAAGTCGTTCTGATGTATGATAGCGTCAACAGATGTAATTGGGATTTTCTGGTAAACACTACTCCTCAAATTGATCCTCAGTCATATTCATAAAATATTAAATCAATTTACTTTTTCTTTTGTGTAAACATGGTACTAACCATGTACGTTCCTGTAGTGGCAGCTTACAAGCATTGCCATTTATTGGCGTTTAGCCTTGTTTTGAGTGTTTTTTTCTTGGTAGATTTTAGCCATTTCTATCAATTCTTGAGGACTCAATATAAGGGGAAATTGTACATTTATTACATGGAAATGGTTGTCCATTTTGATTTCTATAACTTTTTGAATGCATTCCACTTCTCAACTTACTGAATGGAATTTTTTCACAATTAATACCCACTGAAAATGTGAACTATTGTGCTTGAATATGTTTGAGCATGATATGACTATTGTCATAATAATATCCAACATTTGAAAGGGTCTTGACTGAAACACATTAACATTCCCTGTAAACCTGAACCCAATATACCTTAACGATAGTTTTTTGGTCTCAGCTGTCAACTTGGTAAGTTGCTAATTCTTCAAAGTCCTCTTTTTAAACTCGGGTTTGCAAAATTTCAGGTCTTGTGCATGAATCAGGCTTTCATGTTCAGCTTCATCATGAAAAAATCATCCGGTTTAGGGCCATTGGTCATTTTCAGACTTGTGTTTTTTCATGTGTTGTCTGAATGATTCTCATGCTTTGACTTCAGCTCACCCCCCAACCCCCTCACCATTATCCAGTTGGCGACTTTCCATATTACATCCCAGATATCAACCTACATATCTCTGAACAGAGCTCACACTTCACTAACCCACACTTGATGACAATTAAGTTGACCCAATTATTGCTCATTTTCACATCACAGCTACAGGGGATTAAAAAGTACATGACATGAAATACCCAACCTTGTGTAAAAACGCAACAAGCTTGCGTTATAGGTTCGGCGCAGAATTTCATTTTTTTTAAGTTGGGACCCAATTGCTTGCATGTGCATTTTTAGGCAAACTAAATGATTTTACAGGTTTGATGCTATACGTTTAACACTGTACTTTTACCCCCTATATATAAGTAAATATATTCTGAGAGCATATACTCTGCAGATTTCAAAAACAATGCACTTGGCTTCATTATACAGGGGACTCATAAATATACAGGTTGTGTAACAGTAATAATTAGAAAAGGTATTCTGTTTATGGTGTCCCCCTAACATACAGTGATGATACACTATTTTGGCACTTGTTTTAATATAATTAACACATTTGCCCACTCAGCATGTCAACGTTTATCGGACAAATACTTCATTACACAGATACAGGGTGGTCCAAAATTAATGCGAGATTTCTTCTATTCTCCCTATATCTGGTACTGAATAGACATATTTTCATGATTGAGATGTGTTACTAGATGTAAAATCAGCAAAGCAATCCAATTATGAAAGTTAGAAGAGAATTCGACAGAGCTTTTTCGTGAAAATTGCCTTTTTTGATCAAAATGGAGCACGAGGGCGTTTTTTCAGATTTGTCGCAAGCATTTGTTGTTTTCTAGATTTTTAGTTTACTGAAGTAAAGAGGATCACAACCTAGACCTGCCTATGATATTTGAACCTAACATCATGCTTTGTTTGTCCGTAGCACCCATTTGTAGCATTGTGCTTCTCCGCCACATGCTCCTCCGCCACATGATCCACCCCTGACTTTTTACGCTTAACGAGTTACAGTAATTAGTACAAACTAAAATCATATTTTTTTGCTTCAGAAATTGGAAGGCCAATGTCCAAGGAAAAAAATAATACCTAAACAAGCTCTGTCTCATATACAATTAACAAACTACAAGCATGTAAAACAAAGTGTGGGAAAACTAAGAATGCAACAAATCCACCCTTTTTAAGTGCCCAACTTAAAAAACATGACCATAATTACACATCACAAAACGAGGTGTGATGTTCTTCCTAGCTCACGCAGTCCACACGCGCTTGTGTTCGATTCTGTCCAACAAATTATTAATCAAACTGTCGAAGAGAATAATTTTGGGTGCCATAAGAAAGGATCTGGCAACACCAATTGTCTGTGTATGTCTTCAAGGTTTGATACTAATCAAATTGGCTCTTGAAGGAGATATTAGTATTTACTATTTTATTAAAATGTGCCATACAAATGACAACTCCAGATTAATTTTAAATAATATTGAGTATTGTAATGATATGTTTCCCCTGTGCTGATGGCAATAACACTGTTATGAAAATCTATACTCATTATATCATACCATTGATACACTATCCACTGGTGCACTGCGGGAAAAACCGGCAAGACGGGAAGCCTCATTGCCGGGAAACACAAAAAAAGAGATCCCCCCCCCCCCCCCCCCTTGTGGCCGACTCGCGGGAAAATTTAGTGACGCAAAAGATAAAGCAATAGAAAAAAAAAAAACTAATGAAATACAATCACGAAAAATTGTGATACAAACCCCGGAAACATAGTAAAATCCATCAAGGGGAACAAGAGTAAAATAAACCCTTAATTGAATATCACAGTAGGTAAATGAGTCTGAGTACCAGTGTGTTTATTTCTTGATAAAATCTGAGACGAACATAGCTACGTCTCGGGATAAAATCACCACAAAATCTGGCGCAAGAAAGCCGACCCTCATCACTGTAGCAAATGTCTATCAATGTCATCATCGCAACTGTGTATCACTTTAGTATCAGCACGGCTTTGAAAAAATAATTTTTTCCCGGCAAGTAAGTCAAGATTTCCCGCGCCTTATACACTACGGCTGTTTTTGCCAGCCATCGCGGAGTGTTAGCGGCAACAGGGGGGGGGGTGTCCCTGAAGCTGAAGCTTTTTGAAAAATCGAGTATTTTGCAATTGAAGCTATTTGGTGCGGCATATTTTTAACACTTTTTTTAAGTCGATATGGTAAGCTCAGAATCGTTATAGATTGTGCCAAATCGACCCTTAATTTTCCACATAACCAAGCAAAATTCAACGGGAGAAGCTAAGAATTACTTACACAATAATATCAAGTTCTGACTGTTTGCTGAATTTGACTTGAACATATTGTTTTCAACGGCCGTCCCCCTGTTAAATTTCACACATAGTGATGGAAGACGAGTTGTGTGTAAGACAGCACCATCACCCATTTTTCTATGCAGTTGATGTCATTTTGCTAGATTCAGGCCACGTGGGGGATAAGTTTATTTTTTTAATCCTTTATTAAATTTTTATATTGCAAAAATTTGCAGGATTCATCAAAATATGGATGTAATCTTACAAAGACACTTTGTTAAATTTCTTTTCGCTTTAAAATTATTTTCAACGAAACCATTTCCTAAATACAACACAGATTGACCGTTGATCTGGAGCTATACTAAAGTTGACTACACACGTGCTCTGATTGACATGATAGACATTTGCTACAGTGATGAGTGTCGGCTTTCTTGCGCTAGATTTGTGGTGATTTTATATTCCGAGACGTAGCTAGTTGCGTCTCAGATTTTATCAAGCAATAACCACACCGTACCAATACCTCATTTTCTACTTTTTTATCAATAATGTTTTATTTTACTCTTGTTTCCTTTGATTATTTTACTATGTTTTTTCCTTGTTTTATATCCACCTTTTTCCGTTATTATTTCCTATTTTTTTCCTCTTCTTTCTTTTGACGTCACTTAAATTTCCCGCGAGTCGGCAGATTTCCCGGCAATGAGCTTCCCGTCTTGCCGGGTTTTCCCGCCGTGGTATCAGCTCCAGTATCACCCGGTCGATCTGTGTATTTATTTAGGAAATGGTTTCGTTGAAAATAATTTTAAATGCGAAAAGAATTTAACGATGTGTCTTTTGTAAGATTACATACATATTTTGGAATTGAATCTGTAAATTTTTAATATAAAAATGTAATAAAGGATTAAAAAATAACTTATTCCCCACGTGGCTGAAATCTACCAAATATGACATCAACTGCATAGCAAAATGGGTAATGGTGCTGTCTTACACACATCTCGTCTTCCATTTCACTCTCGTGTAAATAACATGGGGACGGCTTGAAAACAAATTTTTCAAGTCAAATCAGCAAAACAGTGCAGAACTGATATTATTGTGGTAAGTAATCTTAGCTTCTCCCGTGTATTTTGCTTGGTATGTTGTAAATTAAGGGTCTATTTTGGGGCACAATCTCATAACGATTAACTGAGCTTAACATATCGCTTAAAAAGTGTTAAAAATGCGCACCAAATAGCTTCACTTGCAACGCGATTTTTCAAAAAGTCGTTCCAGCTTCAGACAACCCCCCCCACCCCGTTGCCGCTAACACTACCGCGATGGCTGCAAAACCTCCGTATAAGTCGCGGGAATCTTGACTTACTGCCGGGAAAAAAATTATTTTTTCCAGCCGTGCCACTGTGTATGGTACAAGTAAACAAGTTGAAAACATTGGCCTTTTAAATTTTTATAGGATTTGTTTTAAATTAATATTTATTTTTATTCCATAAAATCAAACAAAAGACAGTAAAGATATAATATTTATCCTCTGAATGATTTTTCCAAAAACCTAATGTAGGTGTTTTTGTCTATTTTTTTTCCATAACCTAAATACACCCCCCCCCTCCCCCCGTTCTGCAGTTCTTTAGACGTCCTGTTCCACTGTATTTCAGTTCTTAAGACATCTACTTTGCTACAAACTCACCGTGACAAATTTTAGCTCCAAAGCTAAAATTTGGGAAAATTTTTACCAGTTTTCTTCAGCTCCTAACCCCTCAAATTTGGCCCAAAATTAAGTTTCCCGAGTCAATAAAATTGGCCATAAAATTCAATTCCGAAGACCATGCTTTTGCCAAAATGAAAGTTCACAACCCTTCACGCCACACACCTACCCCCCTCGCACCCACCCCCCTCCGCCACACCCCACCCCCTCACCTACCAAAACAAAAGTTGAGTGCACATTGCCAGGAAAGGTGGCTGCTTTTAGAACCCCTTGATCATTGTTTGAAGGGAGCAAGAAGATCAAAATCAAATTTTATTTTACATTTACATAAATATATACAATATAATTATGCACATAGTAATAATGGCGAATTGAGATGAGGACACTGCTAAACGCATAGCGTGGAGTTGCAGTCCCTTGAATTCAAAGGTTACAAACATAGATTGTATATACAAACATTTACCAGAACTCAATTATAATATGAAAATTAGCAAAAATACAAAAAACATGTGAATTTGCCATTAAAATTAATTTTTATAATAATTGAACTTGTATAAGCTAGTACAAATTGGGGAAATGGTCCTGGATTTAAAACAGGCAATAACCACGTGTACATATTTAGTCAAGACAGGACAAATACCAACAAATAACTAGACAGGACGAACAAGACAAACAAGAACAGACCGACTGTATATTTCCTATTTTCGAGAAAATAAGCCAAAAGGTGAATGTAAGAAATGAAGTTATTGAGAGAGGTCCATTGTTATAGAAACTGATGAGTGTTTTTTTTAAGTTAGTTTTAAATGATGCAAAGGACGGAGAAATTTTAAAGTGATCAGGAAGGTTTTTCCAAAGTAGGGGTCCTTGAGAACTGCTTAAAGGATAAGAATCAACAACTCAGAATTGGTATAGTGAGTTTCACAATAATTTCTTCCAATACAATTTTTGCACTGGTTGTCACACAGTCTATAGTGATAAACGTACCTAAAGAACAGATCCTCCCCATTCTTTCATATTAAGTACATTTGCTGTTTGTAACTCATGGGCACCATGCAAATTGTATGGGAAGCAATACAATCATGAATGAGAAGGAACCAGGATATTTTTGAATTTTAATTGAAAAAAGTGCCATGTTACCATACTGCAGTTAGGGGCTGGTCAGTTTTCCAGGTTAATTGTGCCTCCACCGTTTAGACGACAAGTCTACCACCGTTACCCGTTTAAACGAGACGACGGCCTCCCGCACGAAAATTGACTCATAAATGGAAAATCCCCTGGGGAAATCCCGCCCTTACAATAGGACGTACGATTATTTTGCGTGCTAATTTTGTTACTTGACGCACAGGTAATAGCGGGTTCACAACTTCACATTTTATTGATAGCTTTCTTAATCATACATAAATCCCTTACTGTGTCTGAAACCTAACAAAATGCATGATATCTCAATTCAGTCCGGGACCTCAGCGGCAGACTGAAAAAAATCGACCCATGCCTTGCGCACCAGCTGCATCTGTTTACCACGCAAATTTTTGACATGGTATATTTGCTAATTAATTTTGTTTTGTTTCGTTCGTGCGCCATGGTATTTAATACTGTTGCCCATTTTGAAAGTATTGCTAAAGTAGCATCTATAACATTATAACGATTGTACAAAGTTTCCAAAACAGCGTATATCTTGCATTAATTTTGTACATGAAAATTAAATTGCAAATACACAAACCACCTCACCTAGTGACCTCATTTTCTCCAGGGTAAATCTTGCCCCAGGTCATCGACCACGTGCCAACTTCTGCTTCCTCGCGATTTAAGCCCCCGAACGGCTAATAATTATACAGGCTGATATTTTCAACGATGCAGCTAAGATTGATATAAAAAATTCTTTTAAAATTATAAATTGATGCTTTTTTTTTTTATGTAAATTAAAATTAATCATAGAGTTTTTTTTTACTTTTTTTATATATTTTCTAAAATACCCCATTTATCAGGTCAATGCAAATAGAAAAATTATTGTGGCGGCCATTGACGCGACTCTTGCACTCTGCATCTCGGCCATAGGCAGGGAGAGGTAAGGGCCCCGTTTACACCTTTAGCGACTTTCTACACGTTTAAACGGTTGTGCCTCGACCGGTTAACCGTTTAAGCGGTTAATACTGACAGCCCTACTGCAAAGCACTTTTTGTTTTTTAATTCGTGAGCGTCACGTCAATTTTGTTTATGAAGCTCACTTTGATCAACTTTAAGATTAAGCATCTATTTCACTTACTCAATATTGCCGCTGTCTTCACTTAGACTACTTTAACGTTTCACATTGTTGAAGTCCTCTGAAATTCAGTTCCACCCAATTCAGACAAGGATAAGGAGACCACTAATGAATAGAGAACATACTGTACTTTAAACTGACAGGCAATGTGATTTTATTGTGTTCAGGGACATGTACTTTCCATAAAACATTACCCCAGTTTAATTTCAAAACAAAAAATCCTTTGATGACCTGAATATTGTAACCTAGTGACCTTGGGTAAGGACTAACGAGCAGTTAGTCTTGCACGACAACCTCTTTCTCCCTCTATAAGGGTTCTACCAACGTCATCCAGTGAGCTACTTGCAGAAGACTGGACCCTTTGACCCCACGTGCACTCTTTATGTGTATGTTGGAAAACTCCGTCATTAGTGTGGTTTGCCACATAGTTTTGTGACAGAAAACCAGGATGGGTTGGGTGGTTTGGAGTGTGAATACTTTTTTTGACAGGTATTTTACTTGATCAAGGTAAGCTAACATGTATTTTAAGGTAATACACAAAAATGGTACATATTTAGACAATTTTAAGGAATTATGTAAACACACTTTTATTGAAATGGATATGCCTTTCAAACCAAACTGTTTTTACATTGGCTTGGTAGTGAATTTTAATCTTGTTCCAAAAAAAGCATAACCCTAAGTTTTGGCTCACTCCACTGTGAAATCTATTGTTTTTGGCCTCTGTTTAATGGCGTCCCCCCCCCCCCACAGTTGCGGGCCTGGTTTCAAATTATTAAATATTTAAAGACCAGTCTTTTAACTATTAATCGTCAAAATCAATTTCTAGGCACTCATTTATATTAGAGAGCCATTATTAGCAAGATTGTAGCAGTGCAGGAACTAGGTCAAGCATTTGTGTAGAAGCTGATGAGGAATAATGCCCAAGATTTTATCTTTTTAATCTGTTATTCCTTAGTTCTAGAAAAGATGGATTTTAAAGGGACGAGGTTTTTTAGGGATTTCAACTTTCCTCAAATGCACTGATCAGTTTGTCGACCCCCACCCGAAATGTTTTCAAAGGTTGATTGACAACAAGTACAAAAAAAGCAAACCTTCGTTTTGAACTTGCTTGCTAATTGTTATCTCCTTATAGCCAATATCATGCTTCTATTTTTCTGTTGTGCATGACAGAAATATAAATCAGCAGCGTATTAATTTAAAGATGCGTATTCACTTCAAGTGTGAATTAATACATTGCTAACATTCCAATATGCAAAAATCCCGTTGAAAAACCAGGAACTTCTTTCTGGAAATCTCCTCATGATTCTCTCCATGATGTAATAAAATTTTGCTTGAAACCTTTTAGAAAAGAGGGTAATCTGATCACTATAGTGTTTGTCATAAGCCTTGGACATGATCATACTGCGCGTATCTACTTTTGCATTAAATGCGCTTACATGCAATCCAACTGGGTCCGTATTGGCGGGAAGCGGGCCATACATGTTCCATGTCGAAGGGATTTTGACAAATACTATAATCATGATCATAATGAATTCAGCATGTGCAACCAAATACTTTTGAATGACCATTTTTTGTCACAGGATTCAATGTAATAAATGATAGCACGTAATTATTCTGGCCAGGTTGGAATTTTGGGGATATCACAGGGATATTAGCACACTTTATGTGTGGCATAGTCTAGAAAACTTAATTGTCACGATAGTCTCATTCCATTTTAACCACCACCTATGATTATTATTGCCACCAATTAAGTACAATTCAATTAGGTAATCAAGGAAGTTTGATCTGGTACCAGGTTACTCATAAGTGCTGAAATTTCAATGTACAACCACAACTGAATTTCTACCCAAAGTTTTGACATGACTTAGCTAAGTCTAAACTAGCCAGCCATTCACAAGGTGGCCAATAAATGTATTATTTGATTGTGTATGTAGAGGAGACCCACTCTAACCACTACTAGTGTGTGGTTCGGTGTGTATGTGTGAGGGCTCCCTGATGTTGTCACCCATTAAGCATGTGCATGCGGCCTGTGCCAGCGTGTCTGAGTGATGATCAATAGAGATGATGATTCATACTTGGCATTCAAATCACCTACTACAGTTCTTCCCTTGAAACCACTACAGCAGAATATTTCATGAAATTGACTGCTTAGTTGAGTCTCCAAGCTTGTAATTCCCCCGCATTTCACAACACCTCCAACTGGTGGATTTGTATACCATGGATATAATCATTGGATATTATGTTCTGTGTGACCTGACCACTGGGTCAAGCTAGGTTGTTTAATGTTGTATGCTATGCTGTATGCCCTTGTAATGCGAACAGAATGGCGATGGATTATTTCATCAGCTTTGTTCATCTTGGTCTGTTGTTTAATCCGGAGTTATATACTGGTGAGGGTTACTGGATGTTTTGTAATATTGAATGGTATGCGATTCTAATCAGTGGAAATTCAACCTTGTGGGATCCGTTTTGCATGGCGGAATGTTTCAAGAACACAACTTTATTGTGGATAGACCTAGCTGTAACAGTAAGAAATCATTTCACAGCAGTTGTAGTTACTCGATTGTGTTTTCTCTTCAATAGTCAGTAAAAAATTTGCAATGCACCGAGACCAAGTCTTGTTGTTTCTATGGCTCGTTCATGGAATTGTGATTTTGGGATATTGGAACAAAGTTCACAATTTTTCATTTCTCATTACCTTACCTGGCCGACCAGCGTGACCATTTAAGGCCGGGAAATTTTTCCTTTTGGTTTTATGAACCAAAACATCCCCAAAATTGTGGTCGACCACACTATAACTAGCGCTCTTTCTCACACCCACACTGACCTAGGGCCATTTTCTCATGTGACCTCTGGCCCATTCACAAAATGTTTGTAACCAGATTTTTTGGTGATATCTCTCATGTAAAGGAGAAAATATTGTAACAAAATTGAACCTTGATCGAGGTCGCCCTCCTTAATTATAGTACAGTTTGTTACATGCTTATCTTTTTTTGGGGGGGGGGCACCATGCTAAGGTTAAATGCAGACTTTTAACCGTATTGAATGTCTTGATCTCCTGCACCAGTCATGTTTTGTGATTCAGTATGGTTGCAATCAAAGAATGGTTGTGGTTTAATAAGTTTCCTCTGAGGCTCAGATATCACGGTATTTCTAAATTTTAGTTAAATCTGATTTGCAATTGATCTACTTATGAACATTGTTTTGCAACAATTCCCTAGGGCCACGTGTTGTGAATCAACAGAAAATATCTGTGCAGAGACACGTAAGTTAACCCACATAATAAATGATATTAAATCTTGCAATCTTTTTTCAAGATTGGGCCATGGATCAAGAAATGCCCCTTTAACATACTAGTTCAAAGTCCAGTGGGAAACATTCCACAATAGAAAACTCTAATTTTTGTGTGAATTGCCAGTGTCTAATTGCAGTATTTTTGGTTTTTCCTTCATTCATGACATCTGTTCCACCAATGTAGAAACAAAACAAAATGTAAATGCCATGCCATTAGTAAAGCAATAACAGCACATTTTTGAAGAGCACCCTGACATTTAGAATTTGAGATTTTGACCACAGTTGTGTTGGTAATTGTCTAGTAAAACTATACCATGCGATATGTAGTGCATCAAAAGTGGGTATTTGTCATAAAATAAGCAAATTTGTAATAGAATCGGGATCCCCCAATTGTAATTTAACAGCGAAATTGGAAATGCCAAATTTCTGTCCGGCCATTGTGAAAATAGTGCCACCTCAGGAAAATGACTTCTAACCTGACTTGCCATAAAGGCACTTCTGATTTGCTCAACCCGAAATAAAAAAAATCACACAAAAATTAGTTTTTTTATTTTTTTCGACAAGGTATCCTATACATATCCCACTACAAGTTATTTTTTTCCTTCAAATTTAACATATTTTGACGCTTTCCGGGGGATCCATGCTGTGTCTTTAACCAACGGATAATGGATGAGCGTAGAACATACATGGTGCTATTTCCGGACTATTAGTAATGGAAGGCCGTTTCTGGCAGTGTTGAATTATTATTGAAATCTCCGATATTAATTATGTCTAATTACAAAAATTCCTCTTTGCGACCAACTCTTTACCACCCCCAGGTATGAATTACTAGCCAGTGCAACTCTTCAAAAACTGTCAATTTTGGGGGGAAAATTGGGCACTCTTCAAAAAAATTGGAATGTGATGCTTTTTACACAGATCGCATCTGTGGTTGAGTAATCCTCAACCACAGACGATAGGTATTAAATTTGATTAAAAAAAACTGTTTATTTTTCCTTATTTACAAAATTTATCGTGCTCTAAAAAACCCCTTTCAATTTAGGTATTCCTTTTATGCCAAATGCAGGTTAACATGTTAAGAAAAAAAAATTAATTACACATACCAACTGGACTCAATCTCCATTAAACGGCAAAAATTTTTCACGGCCGTTTTCCAACACGTTGTGGTGCACCTGGCAATGTTGATCTAAATTCACATTATAAAATAATATCAAGTGACGTAAAGGTCATGTCGTAACTCCTTTGTACACAAGGGAGAATTAATACAGGTTTTTCGTGTCTGCACATTATCAGAAATTCACCATGTTCAGTAAGCAGACACACGGATAGCACTTTCGCACGTTCACCGGTTTGACCATGATATTTCCAAGGTGTTTCGGGATACTCCGCAGACCAGTGAGCCTCGTGTAACTAATGGCTATAACCAATTGGCTACTTCATCAAACTCCACGTCAGAATAAAAAAATTTCTTTCTTACTCTATTATTAAACAATCAGTTTTTAAATTGAAATTATAATAATGAATGGCGTATTAATCATTTACAAATTTCCCGGGCCTTTTATGACTGATAAACTCCATATTTCCCCAATTTGTTGAAATTTAAAAACCAGGGTTTGCCAGTTGCTTCCACAAGGCGGAAACCGCGGTTTTTTACCGCTGTTTTTTTTTTTCACTTGGAAGAAAACGGGTTTCTTTCTTTCCAGTTTTCTTCCACTGAAAGCGGACGAAACTAAAAAAGTCATTTAAAAATTTTCTTTTTAAAGCAAATGACTTACGGTTTTTGGTTTATATTTTATACAAGGAATGAAATATAGTGAAATAATTCAAAATTAACATTCAGGGGACCCCCCTACCTACCCCAGCAATTGATAATTAAACTCACATTATTCACAATAGGCTAATATAAAAAAAAAAATACTGGAAGAAACTGATTCTCACTTTTCAAACCAGCAAGGTACAAGCAGAGTCTCGATGAAAGACTTGAAATTCTCCAATTGTTATAGTTCTCCCAAACCCAGGTTCTCCCACTAAGCATTACAACAAAAGAACACTTAATGGTTGCTACTTTATTATTGTAGTTAAAAATTAACCAAATTTGGCATACAGATTTTAACAGCTTTTTCATTGTTGCAATCTACAAATTAAAAACTGTGGATAGTATAAATGTGCACTGGAAAGACTCGGGAGGAAAATAAGTTACCAATTATCATCTGTCTAATTTGATAGCAAATCAAAACAAAATTGTGAAAAAAAAATTTACTATAATACTTGCAAGGTATACTAACATGCTATAAACTTGTTAATATAATTTTTTGAAAAAAAAAAACAGTCTGAGATTGTAATTTAAAGTAACTTAAAGTAGACGTGATGATTTGAAGTGCAAAAGCAGATGAATATGGTGAAATTCAGTATGTTGTTCATAATACATTCTTTATTTTCTTCCAGTTTCTTCCAATTTCGTTTCCAGTTCTTCCAGTTTCTTCAGGAGAAAACGGGAAGAACACCTTTTTCAGTTTCTTCCATTCTTCCGGAAGAAATAGGTTTCTTCGGAAGTTTCCGAAACCCTGAATTAACATGACGTAATATTTCCAAATAGCAGGGAATGTTAAAAGACCTCGGGTCAATTGTGTTCAAAGCATGTTTATCAACAAATTCTGACTGGTCTTGAGTGAAACGATTTCAAGTTACTTTCTTTTTTTTCACAATTCGACTTCAAATTTTGAAATCTTTGTGACGTTTTGAAAGTAAACAAATGTGTTACGTGATTTGGTAATATAATGACGCTACTTTGAAGAGGAAAACAAGTCCATCAACCAGGTAAAAACAGGTATGTAGTTTTGTGTGTAACACGGTCACAGCAGCGCAATCAAATTACCTATCGTCTGTGTGTTGAGGATTATATAACCACAGATTCGATCTGTGTTATATTGCTTTAAGTTGTTTCTGGTGCAGTCTGTGATTGAAATTTGCAGTGAAAGTTCAGTGCTCTGAGGACCTAAAAATACATGGACATTACTTGCCTAGTTTAGGACCAAATTATAAATGCTGGAGGTTTACATTGTTTGAATTTCAACCAAATTATGCTTTCATTTAACACTGTTACATTACCACCCATTAATCACCACATAATACATTGTGATTAACATGAGACCAAAATGCCCCAACTCATTTACTTCATGATCACTTGATATCAATTCACTCCCACTATTCTTCTGTTCCTTGGATACCAGGCCAAATGCTCAAGACAAACAACACAGTATCGGTTACTATGAAGCCAGCATGAAACCCGGGGTTGTGGCAGACGTTTAGTCAAACTGGAAGCGCCAATTACGGGGTACCGTATCCCCCGTGGGCAGTGTCTGCTATTTCTCACCCTAAGTATGCTAACAGTGTCAAAGATTTCTTATTAATAGTGTCCCTAAAAACTGTTTTGTTTCAGGTGAATGAGGACATATTTCCTTTGATTCGACAGATCAGGAAATGTGGGAGTGCATAGGATATAGTTGTGCATTTCACCGTAGGCTTTTATTTTCAATCTATATTGTAGCCATAGTCATGACCCAAATGACTAATGCTAACACAAGGTCTTTTTCATGTTGGCTTTTGGGTACATCAGTACATATTCAATTTTCATTGCAAGAAGTGAATTGTGACCTAACTATATGAAACATAGCCTCGGACAAATTATAGTGAAGTTGCATTGAAAATTTTACAGGCTTTGGGATGGCAAGTAGATTGCAAGGTTTATTGGACAAACAAGTGTAAAAAAATTGTAATCTGTTTTTTATTGCGTTGGGCAATGTATACATACACTTTTACATCTATAACTTTGTACATCAAGAGCGATGTCATCATCCTTCAGTTTACCGGTATCTCAAACTTCCATGTTTTTACACACAAAAGTCTATGATCATACAGAGGGTCCAACTTTTGACACATGGCCATTAATAGTTTATGTTGAACTAAGAAATGTACAGGCTTAAAAATATGTATTTTGCCAATGTGCCAGTCTGGAGCATAGCTATTGTTCCATGTCCTATGCCTTAAGGCTATCGTTGTAACAAAATACAAATCGTAATTACTTTCAGTGTAAATCCCAAGGTGACGAGAGTATAATGGTTAGGTAATGGAAAGTTGCCATTACCAGGACATTTGCTGAATAGGCTTATTATTGTGGCTGTGTTTGCGACGAATTTCATAGGCCGTTTTTCACGTAATAACATGTACATGTATTTGCATCTGGTAGTGGGTTAGTTAATTGAGAGACTTTCATTGTTGGCTTACAGTGAATGAGTGAAAATGTACCATATGACTGAGGCATGCATGTGAAATGATTGTGACAATTCTGGCCAATTCGGCAGTGTAGCATAATCTTCTGTAATTATCCCCAAGTCTCAAGTTCTGCTTCATGCACTTATATGTAGCTCAACATTTATGAATGTAACAACAGTCTTCAGTTTCAAGCATTTCTGAACTGGGTCTGCAGTTACCATGGCCAATTCAGCTTAAAATCTGAAATGTGTAGCATAATAAAACTACTAGCGGTTTGCGCAGGCAACTGCTAGTTGATTGAACGGGAGCAGTTATTGCACGGATTGATCACTTGAAGCACATGACACAAAACTTCAGAAACATTAATATTTTCTCCAAGCCTTTTCCTTTATTTGGGTGTTTTTCACAGTAAAGGTACAGCATTGTACCTACTAGACATGTATGATTGTCTCTGATCTGTATGAAACCACAGAAAATGTAGATGCCTTGAAATCTCTCATTGCATCTTTAAATATGACAGGTTTTGAATAAATCATACCTTCACTGACCCTTAAAGATACTGCTAAAGGCATGTACATGTATAGCATCACGCATAATGGGGAGTGACCCTGGTAACAGTAGGGATCAGTTAATTAATTATTAAGTGTAATATAAAGGTAGGGGTTACTTGCATGTTTTTATTAATTATTGGGATTGCTATGAAAACTGCATTTCTGTAATGTTTGCACGTATTTGTGCAGATAACTTCTGAGTCAAGTAGCAGGATTTCAGGTTAGCTAGGATCTTGTTCAGGTCAAATAATAATACAGGGAAGCGATATGTGTAAGGGAAAGGTGCTCCCCAAGGATAAAGTGACCTTTCTACCAACAATCCCAGTGGTCACTGCAGAGGAATTGTGGTGCCAATGAAATCTAGAGCAGTAATTATCACTGGCCTGGAACCTTTCTTACAGCTTCATCTCTAGAAGGCACTTTTCACACCCCACAGAGAGACATAGGCCTACATAAGAAATTAGGCCTAGTAAAAATAAAACATGATCAGTGTCTGGGTTTATGCAAAGTAAAGAGGATTTGCCTTTTATTTCTTATTTGAAAATGGTTGAAAATACCCATATTTGACCAGTGTATGTACATTGCAGTGGTCACACTGCCTGAAAAATGAGGTGGCCGGACCACCTAGCGTTCAGCTCAGAGCTGTCATGCTATACAAAGTGAATAAAAAAAAATGTGCATGAAAAAACACAAAATTTGACCATGACCTGTTTACTCAACTCTGATGCAGTTGATGTTTCCATGATCTGCATATTTTGACTTTCTATGCTGAAAAAATGAAGGAATTTGGTGTAGAAATGAGGTAGATATGAAAGATTTTCTCGGCTGATCCATTTGTACCCCATTCCAATGGGATTTACACAGTTAAGCTGGTTTTCAGTTCCATTATTTTGTCTGAATGTGGTGACAAATCTTTCTGGATCAGCTGTGAAAATCTTTCATCTACCTCATTTCTTCACCAAATTACGTCATTTTTTCAGCACAGAAAGTCAAAAATATGCAGGTCATGAAAACATTAACTGCGTCACAGTTGATTAAACAGGTCAGGGTCAAATTTTGTGTTTTTTCGTGCACAATTTTCTTTTTATTCACTCTGTATCTGTATGTATGGACGGAGGTTGCTACCATAAAGGTCAATTAAAAAGGTAAACCTGGCAGTCCATGTATCATATTCCGTGAATTTAGAGAGCGCGAAAACTGAGAACACATTTCTAATTGTAATTATCTACTTCTGTTAGGTAGACCTCTCTAATGATCACACACCTGTTTAAAAGTGCTTCATGTACATACATAGCAAACTTAAAGGTGCCACAAGAGATTTTTAGACACCCAAATATTGTGTCATAATAGCTTTGGTGCTTAATAGATTTCTTACCTTGTATTTGCCTACAGAAATGTCTTAAAAGAGAGAAAACGGGTTGATTTTGATTCGCTTATGTTTCAATATAAAACATAGGCTGAATTTCATATTTTCTCCTATACGAAATTAGAAATTTCACAATTTTTGTACCAAGGAAACATTTCTCAGCTTAATCCTTTTAGGTGGGGATATTATTGATGGAAAGCTTTAATACACAGGGCAAATCAGTTAATTGCGATTTTTTTTAAGGGCACCTGATATGTGAACCTCTTGTTGCACCTTTAAGTCGACATGTACATCTAGGAAGCATCTCATCTTATGAAATATAGTTATACTAAAATTATGACTGAAATGTTAAAAAGACATAGGCAGTTTTTCTACATAGAGAAAAATCGAATTGAATTCAATATTATTTCTGAATTACGAATTACGAGGATTAGCATAAATTAATTCGAGTAGTAGGTGTTTACACTGAAAGCCGATTTCCGAATTCGCTTTCAGAAAGTAATTGTCTGTTGGAGCTCTCATCGAGAAGTTTGACTTCCGGTTCAGCGAAGATTTCGCTCGATCTTCAACATGGCGGCCCGATGCTAAACTTGGGTTGCTCTCGTGTGAAATTAGGCCTTAATGTGATCAAAACTAATGGCAAAAGTAGAGGGAAATGAAGACAGCAACGCCAAAGTCCGAATTCTTTGGAATGACCGCGCTGCCTTCATGCTCATTGTTTATCAGCACACTTGCTTGTTTGGTGATAAGCCGGAATGCGCAGAGGTGGGTCACTTATTACGACCAGTAGAATGAAATCGATTACGTGTTTCGTTTATACTGCAAAACAATTCAAATTCAATGAGGACTTATTCGAATTCACTCAAAAGTAAGTTGCTAAACAATTACGACTCTGCGTGTTTACACGTCAGCAAAAAGTGAAATCGATGACGACTCAATCAAATTCACTTTGACTTTTGGCCAGTGTAAACGGGGCTAAAGATAACAAATGAAGTGGCCTTTAAAAATGAATCAGGAGGGGTGCTAGACATGGCTTTTTTTTTTTACTCAGCTATAAAATATCTTGAATTGTGTACAAATAGCTAAGTTTTTAGTGTGGATTGAGCCCTGACCACCTGTGAACAGCGACTTGAAAGTGAGATTGGAAGTTTGGGTCAAGTTGAAGTGACTCAAGGTTGGATGGAGCCAAGATAGGGCTGCCAGCCAGGGCAGGGATGTTACAAGGTGTGAGGGGTAAATCCTATAAGGGGAAGCCCACTTAATTAGGTTAGGTAATTGTCATAGTTTATTATGTCAAGTGGGCAGGGACGATCTCAGGTGTGACGAAAGTGATGCAAGTTCAATACTCTGTGTACCTGGCCTACTTTAGTCCAGGGTAGGCCTAAGATTGTCTGAGAAGTTTGCTCTAGACAGAAGTTTTGGAAACTTTTTGATTCTAGACTAGAATTTTTGGAAATCGGGTTTAAAGATTACAATTAAGCTGCAATTCATATTAAAATTCTGTTTAGCTGTCATTGTTTGGACGTAATGATAATATTGATAATGATAATATTGGAATGACTTTTTCAAGACATGATTGGGAGTGTTATCCCAAGGAATAGGGTCACCACTAGTCTTTTTGACACATGACTGTTACATACCATGGTAATACTCTGAGTAATAATTGTTTGAATGATTGGAACAATCTGCTGCATGTGTGTGTTAAAGTCTGACTGCTGCATGTGTGTGTAAGTCTGACAGAGATTTGAAATATTATTGTTGTGTAATATGAAAATAGCAACCTAGACTTAAGATAGCAACCTAAAATGCACAATTCGAATTTGAGATGAATCGGAGTTTTCGTTTTGATGCAGTAAACATTTATGTGTAGTATTACGTCCCATAGGATACTTATATAACAAAAATTCCGAATTCCGCGAATTTTATAACAAAATGTGATTTTCTATATGAAGGAATCTATTGTAAAAGTGACAGGAGGAGATTTTTTTAGGATACGAATTTCATGGATCTGTTCTAACCACTAACGAGAACGTTTCGAAGGTTTACATTGGACAATAGCGCAAAAAGAAAAACGCCAAACCTTGTTTTGAACTTGCTCGCTATCATAATAGTGTCCCCATAGAAAACCGGCTTTGATTTTCTGTCTGCACGACAGAAACTACTAAACATCCCCTCTTATTACATAACGGAACGTCGTATTCAGCTTATCACTTCAGGTTGTGATCTAATACACTAGTAAACATTTCCAAATACTATGTAAAAAACCCCGGGTTGAGAAAAAAGAAAAATGAGGGCGCTTCTTCTAGAAATCTCAGTCTCTTTAAGCTAGGCAAGTCACAAAGTTATTAGTATATGGCCCAAGGATATGTACATGCAAAAAAACACGATTATTTTTGGAAATGATGGCGCCCTCCTCTAGGGAATCCTCTGAGTCGGCCTTTAAGGTCGCACTGCTGTGGACAGAGCGTAAACACAGTGATTAAAATAGACACGCGATATGCCGTTACAGGAGTCGAACACGCCAGTACTGCATCGCTTAATGGTTCAACATGTTACGGCGACTATAGTAACTTGGCAGTCATATTTTTGCCCCAATCTTGCCCACTAGTTGTAGAGCTGCTTAATAGTATAGGCTTTAGGCTCGAGGTGTAGTATCAGGGCTTGTGGTTATTACAAATTTCCTGAACAAAAACCCTACTGACCACTAACCCGGGCTGGAAAAAATGTATAATTTCCGGGGAAGATAACCACATTTCCCATGGATTCCCACTATTCTATGATTTCTTTGTTGAAAAGTCAAAATTTTCCCTCCAATGTCAAAATTTTCTGGGAAGGAGTCTTACTAGATTCCCCACATTTTCCCACCATTGCACTTGGGCCTTTATGACCTGTGAAACCTTTACCATAGTACTTGGACCCCGAAGGGGGGGGGGGGTTCTTAGGGAAAAGGGGGTACGGGGATGTGAGGCAGAAAAGGGTTGCATTTTCAGTGATTTTGGCCTATTGAGCGGTCCCTTTTTCTTGCAAATTGTTATAAAGCGGTTTGAATTTTGTTGCAAGTGATTTTCAATCACATACATTAACTCAAAACATTCTGCTGGAAAATAAACTGTGTGTTTGTAGGAACAGACTGCATCGGCATGTGGCATGAGTTTGAGGTTAGCCAGGATAAAATAGGATGGGTGGAGAGTTCACATGGATACTAAAACAAGTATCCTGGGCGAATTGTTAATGGGAGTGGTGGACTTTGTTTTTGAAAAGCAACAATAAAGCCACGTAAGTAAATAGTGTGCAAACAAAAATTCAAATTAGTTTTATATATAATATCGTGTTTGTTTTTAATTGACTTCTCTGCCCTTCAAATTCAGTGGTCTTTGTCGGTATTCAGCTCCAGTATCCCATGGACCATGGGTGCTTTTTGTATTAAGGAAAGTTTCTATAGAGCAATAAACATCTAAAAAATCACCGACCTGAACTTTTTTATCATTGAATTTTTTATTACCCCCATGATGGTCCAAACTCAGTTGCCCATGAAACTCTCTGAACAATCTAAATCCAATTTGTGTTGTGAATCTGGATTTCCAGGACCACTTGATGAGATTGCACGGAAAGATTAAAAATAGACTATTTTGAGGGTTAGATTTTACATATTTTTCCAGACCTGAATTACTCATGATATGGAAATACCCTCTATTGACCTCTGAGGAGGACCCTGTGGGTTACACAACTTCACAATACATGATTCAGATGATATGGTATTCAGAGTAATGCTGTATTTTGTTTAAAGTAGGTGCCATAATTGTTTGGGTTTTGTACTTTAGTTCGTGAATGAATATGCAACCCTTTGTGGTTTGCGAAAAAAAAAATTAAGCATGATTGCATTTACATTATTTTGTGTTTTGGTTGTACATGTACATGTATCAAATGAATACATGTATTTGTTGATGTTAAAGACATTCAAACTTGTTATACACAGCTTTTCCCCTCTCTGCTGGTACATATCACTTTTCAAGTGATCATAAAAGAAAGTCTATTATGGCAATGGGTACATATGTACATAATAAGGAAAAATTACAAGCATGTATTTTGAGCCTTCCTTTGTTACATTTTACAAACTGGGAATTTCCTATTTTGAGTGATCATTGTGCTAGGTTGCTAAATCACCATTTAAGCTTTATGTATGAAACCTAGGATTGTAGTCAAATGTCATTGTAGTAAGTTCACCTTTTTTCAAGTTAACGAAATGCAACGTTCAAGAGTATTTCACTCTCGATATGGGTGAGTCGAGAAAGAAATTGCTTGCATTGCATTATGTGTCTTTATGACGACACATACTCGTAAATAAAAAAAATTGTTGTAGGATCTAAAGATGATCTTGAGCCTTAACATAATGCATTCACTATATCATAGATTTGTTGGTTTTATAAAACACATTTAATATACTTCCAAATGACTGAAAAAAATGAAAAAATCAATTAAACAATTAAGCCAGATATGACCCAATTTGTAAGCAAATCCCTTTTCGTCATTCCTATAGGATTACACACATTAAACTGTGTTGTACAATATCAATAGCATGATGCCTTTGTTCAACTTAATGCTACATTTTCTTGATATTTCAACTTAACATTAATTTATTTATACCAATGTGACCAACTGATTTATGACGATCCATCAAAACACCAATTCACCTGTTGCCGAGAGAAGAAGGAAAAACAAGATATTCCCCTTGTTAGTATTGCAAAGAGTTTTTAGTCCCGTATTGGCATAGCCTGTATCTATTACCTGGATTACAGTTATAGTAGGGTCAAAATCAGGGGTCCCGTTGACCATGGAGAGCAAAGGTTCTTTGACATAGGGATTTTGGTACTTTGGGGTATTTAAAAAAAAATGAGCTCCTTGGTATTTGCCCCTCCCGAAAGTGGGGGAAACTCCAGGAGAGTGGAAAATCAAAATGGCTGCAAGCGGCCCTTCTGGACATTAGAAAATTGTGTATCCTACTTGAAACAAAAAGAACGTACAAAATGGAATAAGTTGTCTTTTATAACAATTTGATAATCAGAAGACATTCTGAAGTTAGTTTTTCATTTGGAGGTCATCTTTACATGTTGAAATCCAAGATGGCCGCCACTGGCTATGTTTTAAATAGATACATATTTACACAGTCCAACCCATTTACCTTTTTTGGAAGTGGTTAATGTATTGTTTCTAAAGGTGTTAACTGACAGAAAGAAACCCAGTCCAGGATGTATTTTGTTAACCTAGATGTCACATCTCTATGTAGAAACCCAAAATGGCTGCTGGCGGCCATCTTGGAAATTACCCAAATGGTATCTCTTGAACAAAGTAACTTACACAAAACATGGGAATAAGTGTATTTTGACTAATTTGATCGATCAAGAAGTCAAAAAATTTTTGAAATAGTTTTCAGTAGGATGTCATCTTTATTGTGAAATCCAAGGATGGCCGCCACTGGTAATTGTAAATAGGCCTCATATATAACAAATTTTTTAATAGTCTAAGCCCACTTCATCATTAAGAAGGTTATTATGTGTATTGTTTTGAAGTGTTAACATGACCAGAAATCAATTCCAGATGTAGTTTGTTAACCTAGAGGTCACATCGCTATTGTAGTAAAATCCAAAATGACTGGCCGGCGGCCATCTTTGAAATTACCAAATTGGTTTGTATCTCTTGAACAAAGTAGCTTACAAAACAGGAATATTGTCGTTTGACCACATGACTATTGTCTAATTTCACCATTGCCACCGTCAAACAAGTGCGAAATCTTGGTTGTTATTATGGACAGTTCCATGACCTGCTCCTCAAATATCAGCAATTACCCAATCCCGCTTTGCGTCATCTTAGCAAAACTGGGCAGAATAAGAAGATACCTTAGTCTGAAGCAACTGAACAATTGGTCCATGCATTTATTTCATACGTTTGGACATGGGTAATGCGCTCCTTATGGACTTCCTACCAAGCAAATAATCGTGCAGCCCCCAACAAAAATGGCTGCCCGTCTCATCACTCGTATAAAGCCGTCTATGCATATCTCTCCAATTCTGTTTGACTTACACTGGCTGCATGTCAATTTGAGAATTCAATACAAAACTGTTGAATTATCACATACCGTGCTTTAAATGGACTCGCGCCATCAATATCACTGAACTTCTTCAATTTTACAACCCTTCACGCTCAGGTCTCCGTTCTGCAACAAAAGGACTGTTAGTTGAACCTAAATCCATCCTGGTGTGGGGGGGATCGTTGCTTTCTCAGGGGATTTTGCCCCAGGTGTTGGAAACACATCTCCTTACCATATCCGTAAATATCATCAATTGAGTCTTTTAAGGCTCAGCTCAAAACCCTTTATTTACATTGCTTTAGAAACAGAATCAAGTTAGAATTTAGTTTCTATGATCTATCATGTTATTCGCATGACTTTAATGTTTGTTTTATTCTGTATATTCCTCTGTATTGTTTCTGCTGGTTGCTCTGTCTGCGCCATGAGCGCTTCTAGCGGATTTGTGAGCATTTAAATGTCATTATTATTATTTATGATAATTTGAATTGATGTCAGAAGTCCATTTCTGATTAGTTTCGCATTAGGAGATCATCTTTACTCTTGAAATCCCAAGATGGCGCCACTGGCTATATATTAACTATATGCAAATATTTATATAGTCCAAGCCAGTTTCACTTTTAAAGATGGTTATATTGTTGATTTATTGTTAAGTGTTTACGTGACCGCAAATTCATTCCGGGTGTATTGTGTTGTCATCTTGGAACAAACTTGATCTGAATGAAGTAACTACAACTATGTACTAAGGTTTTGGGTTTTTTTTTTTTACTATGAACAGAGTCCATTTGAATACATTAACAATTTCCAAGCCAGTTCATTTATTGCAATCATATAGTATTGTTTGAGTAATTTTGCAACCTAAATGACTGCCGGCGGGCATCTTGGAAATTACAAATTGTGTATCTCTTGAATAAAGTAACTACAAACATAGAATAGTTGTTTTTGACTAATTTGCCGGACCAGAGTCCATGTCTTGAAGTTCAGTTTTCATTTGGACGTCATCTTTACAGTAAAATCTTAAGATGGCCACCGCGGGTGCTATATTGCGATTTTTTGCAAAGTCCAAGCCAGGTCACCTTTGGAAGGGGGGGGGGGAACCTTGTTTTTTTTTTTTAAAAATGTATTGTTTCTAATCTTTACATGACCAAAAATAAATTTCACGAGTAGGAGTAGTTTGTTAATGGGCCAGTCACCATCACTATGCAGATATCCAAATCTATTGAGCAACTTAACATAACCAAACATGGAATATCTTTTTTACTAATGTGATGACCAGGAGTTCATTGAATGAATACATGTAAACAAATTCCAAGCCAGTTCATTAGTGTTCATCTGTATAATCAATATTGCATTGTTTTTGAGTAATTTTGTGAACCAGAAATCGATTTTCGAGTTCGTGTTGTGTTTTATTTATGCTAAATGTAGAATGTACCGTACTATTAAAAAAAAATCCACAATGGTCACGGATGGAAGAAAGCAGCCATCTGAATATATCTATAAAGCAAAATAACTTGAATATTTAAAAAGTGTTGTTTTTGACTAATTTGATGATTAGGAAATCCATTTAACATTTTTATTCCTTGTTTGTTGGGCATGCATCTTCAAGGTGTGAATATGAAGTGGCCGCACTATACCATTGAAGTTATGGAAATATTTTGCCATTTTACAAAGCAGTACAATACAAAGAGTTTTTCATTACCTTAGAATCAGAAGCTATCTGTTCCAGGAGTTCGATTGGACAGTAGCGAGAGAGATGGAGCCTGACCTGCTTTTTTGTTGCCATTAAATGGTACTGGGAACAAAGGGCTTTCAGACTCCTGCAGACACCAGCAGGAATGAGTGGAAGGCCTTTTTTCTGCATTGCGAATGAAGAAGTTGTTAGTTTCTGGGTGTGTGCTACCTGTCGTACAGACTTCTACTATATACATAGAGACAGTGACTTCCAACAGCAAATAAATGCGGATGAATGGTGGCATCAGCAATGTTTTCACCACAAACGGCCTTGCAGGAGAGATTATTTTGCCTTTATCCATAGGCACACCAACCTGGAACATGATAGTAGGACTTTATGCTGTTTGAACAAAGACATCGGTGTCCTGACATTGTCAAGGACCATGGGATCCAAGTGTTGGCATAGATGTTGATACAAGGATTGTATCGGTGTATGACTGAATGTCTGAACTGGAATGCATCCAGGCCGGACCTCACAAGCCAGCCAGTAAATTGCTGTTTCAATCGGCAACCACAGCTATTTCCACTTATTTATGAAAACGGATTAAACCACTCCATCCTAGGATTTTTATGTCTCAGCTTCACTGAAATAAATTCTACTGTAACCTTAATGAAAAATGCAATTTGCAAAGCTGGGCTGGCAGTGAGAGAATCAATCTGTCCATTGTCGACAAGGTAGCAGACCAGAGAAGCCAGCCATTTTAAGCAATGGCAACAAAAAAAGCTCAGGATGGGCTTCAAGATAAGAGTGTAAAATTCAAAGGAAATGCACCATTCGGCTTCCCAGATGATGATAATCATACATACCACCTGCTTTGAGCAACAAACCTGATATAATTCAAAGGCATTTTTGAATAATAGGAACATCCATCTCCTCTACAGCATGGCAACCAGCACTATCACCAGTTTTCGCTCTAGCTGCCCATGCATTCTGTTACCAGATGAATTGACTTGTTTTTGATGATGATCATCCTGCGAAACAGACAGGACTCGGATACATAGGTGGACATTTCTGAATCTGAAAGTGATGCGAAAACCTCTTTGTAGGGAATACTTGGAAAGGGTAGTTCTCCATATATACTCAAACTGTAATATGGTGGCCATCTTGGGGGAGTTCACCAGAACTGTTTTTAAATCGGCGTAGCTCTGCTAAATGGCAATCTCAATTATACAATAACAATAATAATTATATAATATTGTCCAGTATAACGAGCACATATCAGTCCCAACGTGACCCTCACGGACAAACCCTATCACCACTTAGATGTAATATCCAAAGAGGTTCATATAGATAGAGAGGCAAACGGTAAGTAATATTTAGAAATTCACCGTCGCGCATGTTTTGCCGGACCACAAAGAAAACCCTAGAGTACCAAACAATAGAAAGCAATATGGCTGCCTCAACTTCTTCCACATACTGTGGGTGACGCTTTGCAAATACACTAAACGGTTTTAGTGATACAAATTAATGTATGTGTTAGAGGTGGCCAGGTATAATAACAGTGTACCTGGATCATTGTGCTAGATACTCTTTTTTCTCATAATGGCAATGCGCGCTCGGTGAAAAGATGTCATTCATGGAGGCGTTTATTTAATCAGACACGATGTGTCCATTTCATTCGTTGTGTGAGGGGGGGAAAAAACAAAATTTAACCACCCATAGGCACCCAACATCAACAACGTGATATTTTGGCGATTGTTTGTATCGAATTGACATTATGTATTAGTTAAAGGATCAGAAGCAGGACATTATCGAAAGAATGTGTCTTGTTCAGGCGTTGTAGCCCTTAGTCGCTTGCAAGTCAGCCCCCGCAGGGGGCGAGACTTGCAAGCGACAACGGCCGGAACCACGCTTGAACAAACACTTTATTATCTGATACGTCGCTACTGCTTATTCTTTAATTAACAATAAACGTCGAGCAAAAAAGAAAGCTAAACTTTGAAAATATGTTAAGATATTGCGTCTTCTGTACATTTTCATATCTTAGCTATGATTTAATTCTTTTCTGTGACAAATAAAACAGTTAATGCCCACGTTTGCTTATATTATGGTCGTTTGAAAAGTCTGACTTATTGAAAGGATCATTCACAGGGGTAAAACAAAGATGTTCTATATAGATCGAGAGGCAAACGTTACGTAATCTTAGAAATTCACCGTCTCGCATGTTTGCCGACCACAAAAAACCTAGAGTACCACAATAAAAAGCCAATGGCTGCCTTCCGCTTCTTCGCACATACTGTGGTGCCGCTTTGCATATAATACTAATCGGTAGTGATAACAATTAATGTATGTGTTAGAGGTGGCCAGTTGTAAAAATAGTGTACGGCTGGATCCATTGTGCTCAGATACTCTTTTTTCTCATAATGCAATGCCCGCTTAGGTGAAAAGATGTATTCATGAGGGCGGTTTAATTTAATCAAGACGAACTGATGTGTCATTTCATTCGATGTGTGGCCAGGGTACAAATTTAACCCAACACCCAATAGGCACCCAAGCCCAACATCCAACAACTGATATTTTGGCGATTGTTTTTGTATCGAATTGACTTATTGTGTTACAAGCACCCCAATGATAATTATTCCGTGCAAGATTCAAAATGTCAGCGCCCAGCACGACGACTGGTTTTTGAATGCGTGGTTCATCACCCCCGTGGTAACACATAATGATCGAGCTTTTGAGAAAGGGATAATCGTATTCATTTCAACCAAGGGTTCAAAACTCAATTAAGGCTGGAAGAGCTTTACAATGTTTACGCGCAACGACTGTTTTGAATACATCTAAGTAGTATTTTGTAATCCGCTAGCATAAGGGAGTGTAACAGTCACGATGTGTGATGTTTGTTGTGACAAATTTGGTTCGGTGTCGGTATTTGATTTAAAGACGATTTGGTGATGATACTTAATACGAGCAAGTCAATACACCACTGATCGTTTTTGTGGAGGCGTACAAGCAAAAGTAAGGTAAGGTTGTTGAGCTTGAACTCTGTCTTTTTAATATATAAGACATTTCTTCTTTTGTATTTAGGCATATATTTGGGCAAAATCCGCGCTCATTTATTGGTGGAATTCACCTTTGACCAGTAAAAATGTCATTCTTTGACACTACAGATGTTATATTTCAATACAGTCGTGGCTTACGACACACATATCCACACCAATATACTGTTCATTTCAGCTTGACAATGTTTATGTTTGTCTCTTACTATGTATATATTATAATTGCAATTTATATATTTAGGCATAAATGCAGATTTAACGCCATTGGTGTCCCTAACAGTAAAATATGTCTAATTTCATTCAGATATTGACAGGATCATGTCTCTGGAATGACCTTTGACCCGTAAAAATGCCATTCTATACGATCACGAATTTGTTTTTGATACAGTCCTGCTTGTTAGATACATATAAACAGTAATCGCTGTGGCATTCACCTGACAGACATTTGTGTTTGTCTCATTTTATCTGTTTTGATTAAAAACATATGTGTATGAATCATGGCATGGTGCCCATAATGCGATAAGAATTTAATATCCCTACCCCCTAGCAATGGGGGCAGAACGGTATTTCTAGCACCGATTCCTCTAAGTGTTTTTCTAGATCTACTGTTGTAATTTTCTTTCGTTCAAACTTCGATGCCCAGACCTTTATATGTTTGGATAATGTGTCAGCTACTGACCACATTCATCAAAAAACCAAAGGTTTTTGATAATTGTGGTCCGCTACTGACCACATTATCAAAATAAGGTCCGGGCACGAACTTTAACAAGAAGACAACAATGGATATCTATGAATAGAAAAGCGCTAGACGTTTATTTTTATGTGGGTGTATACAAGCACCCAAACTGTAATTATTCCGTGCAATATTCAAATGTCAGCGCCCAGCAGCGGACACTGGTTTTTTGAATGAATGCGTTTCAACCACCCCTTGGTAATTACAGCCATAACAGCTCCCCAATTTCACTTGGGGTTGACAAAGGCCTATTGCAGGACTAAGTATCTTGCCCAAGGACACCAAAACACGTTGGGCCTCGACGGGGTCGAAACTCACGAATTCACGGTCTAATGATCACAAGTCCTGCACTTTCCACTGGACCACATATTGCTCACAAAATTGAAAAAACCTCTAGGGATAGGTAAATAGTCAACAACTTGTTTCCCTTTCTTATCTACTGAAGTAACAATATACGTCATTATATTCAATTTACAGTAAGAATCTATGTACCATGCACGTGACGGTTATGGGTTAAATGCAAAGCATAATGCATGGTGGGAATTCTGAAAATCATACTTGGTATTTCACATTGAGATGCGAACAAAAGGAAATTACAAATGGAATGAACTCCGATCATCAAGTAGTTCAATCAAACAATACTTATTAAATATAGAAGTCCATAGTACCAAAATTTTGTGATTTTTAAATTAAATTATGAGATATGTGTTTTTGATTTGTTTATAGTGATGGCTGGGTTTAAGATAACAAATTACACTTGGTATTAATTTCTGGTCACATAATTACTCAAAAACAATACAATAATGATGCAACAGCTGAACTGGCTTGGAATATGTTAATGTATTCAAATGGACTCCATGGGTCATGCCAAACTAACTACATGTGCAACATGTCATACCTCAGTGGACCAATTTAAATCCCAAAGCACGGTGTAATTGATATAAAACAGGTCTATTATGATAGAAATACGCATGAGTTTAGGTATATACTTAAGGAGTTACCTGAAAAAAAAAAAAAAGTTTTTTTTGTTTTTTTGTGGCGAACGGACCCCTGGTCATAATAAACCAACTTATTCCATGCTTTTAGTTACTTTGTTCAAGAGATTCAGAATTGTTAATTTTTTCCAAGATTGCCACCGGCAGCCAGTTTGGATGTGTACATAGGATGGTGACCATCCAGGTTAAACAACAACTACACCTGGATTGATGTCTGGTCACTAACACTTAAACAATACCCATAAACAATGAATTAACCCATCTTTCCAAAAGTGAACTGGCTTGGACTATATACAAATTTGTATATCGTTAATATAGCCAGTGTCAGCCGCCATCTTGGTTTTCACCGTAAGATGACCTCCTTTTGCGAACTAACATCATGAAATGGACTTCCTTGATTCACTCAAATTAGTCAAAAAGACACTTATTCCTGTTGAAAAGCTACTTTGTTCAAAGAGATGTACAATTTGGCTAATTTTTACTTTCCAAATGGCCGCCAGCAGCCATTTTTTGGATTTTTTTCTACATAGGCACTGTTACATCTATGGTTACAAACTACATCTGTAATGAATATCATAGTCCTTTAACACTTGGAAACCAATACATAACATCTTCAAGGTGAAATGACTTGGACTATGTAAAAAATATATTAATATTTACATAGCCAGTGGCGTCCATCTGGTAATTTCCCAGCAAAGGATTACCTCCAATGAAAAACTTACTTCAGAAAAGGACCTTCTGATCAGCAAATTAGTCATAAAAGACACCTTAATTCCCATGTTTTTTGTAAGTAATTTGTTTAAGAGAGATCACATTTTCTAATTTCCAAGAAGGTCCCACCGGCGGCCATTTTGGATTTCCACTCTCCTGGAGTTTCCCCATACTTTTGGGAGGGGCATAGCAGCTCATTTTGTTTTAAATACCCCAAGTACCAAAATCATCGTCAAACGACCTTTGCTCTCGCATGGTCCCCGGGACCCCTGATTTTGACCCTACTAGTAGTGTTGAAACCCTTTTCATTACACATATTAATTGGGTGCGATTTGTGTGTGGGAACCTTAATTCCTTTTGAGGATCATTTAAGGAGATTATGGCTATTCCTAGCGACATTTGAACAAACTAACATCCATGGTCATCATTACTTTCATAATGCTATGGCCCGCTTCATACATTGACATAATTCTTGCTTAACTGTGTAATTCCTATTGGAAGGGAGGAAAAAGGGGTGTGCCTACAAAATTGTGTCCTATCTGCTTTTTTTGTAAAGTTCAAATTTTCTTCTTAAGTTTTTCAACATGTGGGAAGTAATTTAGATTTGCTTTATTAAAACAAACACAAATCTATGATTCCGTGATTTTGTCAAAGGTCACGTTCATTGCACATTGCACAATTTTTTTGATTCACTAGTTTAATATCATCAATGACCCATTTTTCATGCGCCAATTATGGTACAGAAATCGGGTTGATTTTTTCAGATTCTCTGAAATTTGTTGGAAAATTATAAAATTTCCTCCTCAATCGTAAAGCAAAAAATATTTCAAGTTTGTTTTAGGGGGAGGAAAATTAGTCCAACTTTCTCAGTCTGAGCCAAAATTTTTTAGGAATTTTGTGGCTAAAAAGCTTGAAATTTTGAGGTCATAGCAAGTTTGTGTTAAATTTTGTTTCCAAAGTCTTAATCTCTGGTATAGAATATGTCCCTTTTGGGGAAAAATAGAAAATACTAGGGTCATCACACAAGTAATTATGGGGGTGAGACTGCTCAAAAAAGTTTGTGTATAGTTTTATGTATTCTCAATGCACAGAAAGTAAAAAAAAGTCCCTGAACAATAAAATATAACAAATTGATGTGTACCAAAAACTATTACTTTAAAAAATGCACTTAAAGGTAGCTCTGTGGAGAAGATTGTGTAGTTCATGAATTTCAGTTTCAGATTTTTCTTCTTCTGTTTTGTTTTGGTGCCAAATTTCTGGGTATTTGTTCATGATGGAAATTGAAATTAGCACTCTATTCATGCTTTTGATGTCCCATTCTACTTGCTGTAAATAATGATCACTACCTTTTAATTGTTTAGTCATCAGTTCTGTGATGATAAATAACCCCTTTTGCTGATAGCAACTAGTGATCCCCTACTCAAAGCTTAATTTGGGGTAAGTCCCCTCCCTCCCCAACATCGGGCAATGGCAACTGTCTGGCCATGGTCGGGTGAAAGCCCTTAGAATAAGCTTTTTTATGCTGATGACACTGGAGAGCAACTCAATTCCTTATCCTTCCTGCTACAAATAGTTAAATACCCTCCCTATCCCTCTCTAAGCTACTCTGGTCTCATACACAGTGGTTTAGAATAGATCCATCCCACTATCAGGATAACAAATTTGGTTTGGATTTTCTTTCCAAGTGTTATCCTGGTTTTAGTAAAAATTATAGCATGCATATGGCAGACTGCAGTGTACACTATCAAAGCAATAATATAGCACCTTTTTGGAATTTTGAGATTTTTTGGCACCTTTGTTGGTACTTTAAGAAAAGGTTATGAGTATTGGGAAACCGTCTCTCATTACCGACGAATGAACCCAAGGCGATAACCATTATTTTAAGTGGAAGAACGAGGCCGTCTTAAACATCTTCATCTTTAATGTCATCTTTAACCCAATTTTGCGATGCTTTTCACAGCTTAAATACAACAATAAAGGCCTGTCACCACCCATTGACAACAGCGACACCCGTATGACCGCAACTATCATACGCACGAGACGCAACGTAGGCAGGCTCGCGTGAAAGTAGCAAAACATACTGTAGAATGCGAGCGCTTCAACCTAAAAATAACTTCAATACGCAGCGGCGTACTACCTGGGTCAGTTAACGAATTAAAACCCGGAAGCATCAACCGATGAAATGCTTATATTTTCACAGTTGTTTAGAATGTCTACTACTATATCTACTACAAAACGACAAATTGCTCTAAAATGCATATTTTTAATAAAGAGCGATTTTTGTAATTGGAATTGGATCCCAATTGTTATTTAAAGCCAGAGCTGGAAATGCCAAATTTAAATCAGACTGTCAGTCCATGATGACTTAACTGCTAATGGATGAGTGTAGACATGTACATGACGTTATTATTGTGAAGGATGTGTTTTTCCAGCAGCCGTTGAATTATAATCGGCGATTGCCGATATTAATTAATTCTAATTAAAAAATTCCCTTTCTTTTGCGACACAGAATTTATAATCTAACCATTCACAGGTTAGTTTTACTAACCAATTAGTATGCAAGTTTTGCAAAAATCCAAAAAAAAAAGATTTGAAAATTGGGGGCACTCTTTCAAGAATGTGATAGTAATGCATTTACATTCATTTCAAGTGTTAGCAACAGGTTTTTAACATGTACCATTGTGTTTCAAAATTAAACCTTTCATGGACGTGTTCACATATATCCATATATATTTTTGAAATTACAGCAGTGTTTAAAACAGGTCGTATGGACGATAAATTAATTTGTTAGGTTTACTTTATGGAACACAATCACAGTTTATTATAAACTATTGAATATTAATTGATTAAGCCCTTCACAATTATTACGAGTTTCCGGTTTTCAATGTTTGAAAAATAATGACGAGGTCACATTTACTTTATTAATTATTTTGAAGCAAAGTTGACAGTTTTGCAATATATGGACACTATTTCGGCATTTACTGTAATGAAAAGGTAATACTATGTTTAACACTTTTATTTTTACACTGTTTCTCAATCCCTGCTAAGCATTGCTGAGCTTTGCCAAGCTAGTAAAACTATATTTATTAACTTTTTTTTTAAATATCTATTTTTTTCACACATGGCTATTTTTTTGGCAAATATGTTATCGGTTTCTCTGAACATTTACTACAATAATAAGGCCATGCGTCATGAATTGGGGAGACCATTTAGGGTGGCGATGTTTCATTTGCTAGGAAATTTGACTGGTTCTTAATGGTTAAAAAGACTTGTTCTGTCCATACCAACAAGCAATGCAGTGCATGGAAGTATTGAACGAACCTTTAAGGTCCGTTCATACTGCCATGCACGCATTGCTGGGCAGTAAATTTACTGCAATGTTCCGTCACTTCCGCTGCCACTCCTAATCGATTTACCTGACAGGTCAACCCAGGTCAAGGCAGGTCAAGGATGCAGTATGTTGCAGTAAAAACGTGCGATGCGATGCAGGAAAATTGGCATCGCACACTGACTGCACCCCACGCATCTTGACGCATCGCCAGTTAAAATATTTTAAACCTTGTTGAGTAATGCATTGCGTTGCGTACTGCAGTGATTGCAGAGTAGTTAACGATTTGGTAGGCTGCATGCGGAACTGCACTGCAATGCAGTGAAGTGTGATGAACCTGGGAGCCTTCAGGCTCAGAATGCATGCCTATTTTGCTTACCCGAAATAAGAAAATATGGAATAAAATGCTTGAATGTGCACAGAAAACTTTCTGTGAAATGATATTCTGAACTGAACCGTACGTTAAATGTTTTTCTAAACGTAGCGTTTTCCATCAAAATTCTACCGCCGCGCGCGAGTCCGCCCGCGCACAATTGACACCATTTTTGACATTTTGTCTACCGGAGTCGGGTTACAAAATAGAGTGCTAAAGGTCAATAATGTTGTCGATAATGCTAATACGTGCCCTGAGTGGTTAAATATATTAATTACATTAATTTATGTCCGTGATAGTGTCCGATAACATTTGTACAAGGCTTTTTATCAACAATGTAGGTGTACAGTTATTTTTAATGTTTGTATCAGAAAGCGACCACGTTTTTACGAAATTTACTCCTCTAGGAAAGTATTGATCGGCAAGTGTCATCAGCAAATTCAGTCTTTTCCAGACCATCGTTCAGAAACGATTACTAATTATACGGTCAGATTTATAAGTACCACGATCGATCAGTACACCCATTGATGACCGCCATAATCACTTCATGTTATTCTCAGAGTAAAGGGTTAATGAAATGAAAAATATTACTACTATATGGTTCCGGAAAACTGAGATCATCTCAGCTTGAGACGGGCCCGGAAACCAAGGCAATTTTTGCAAATCTCATTAAGCCTCACGGCGAAAGTTAAGTAAAAAAAGTCAAAAGTAATCAGTTTTGGGTAAAAAATGTTAGAGTTGTGGGTTGTAAGGACCAATTTTCAGTATTAGGCAGTCTTCTAACCCACGCTTTTTATTTTTCTCACACGCGTTTTACCGAAAACGCATTTTACTGGAAAAATAGCCAAAACCCCACCCTTTCACGATTGTCTGAGATTTCATTTCTCGGCCCGCTTTCTAAAGCGCGCGTCCAAACAGTGAGATACGAAAAATTCAAGTCCGAAAATCGGCAAGAATTTGGTGAAAAAAATTACGTTTTTTTTTATGGGACAATGTGAAAATGAATTAAAGTCTGGCAATAATAAATATTTTACGCGGTGAAGATTTCGAAAGCGGGCGGTAAACAGGAAATCAGAATTGTGAATGGCCTAATAGCTATTTCTTTATAGAATTTAAATAGCCAGTGAAAATGCGGCCATGAGTTTAAAGGGCATTTTAACTTGATGATGGAGGATCTCGCCCTTCGTTAAAATCTTACAAAATGTCATGTTTAATAGATAAAAAATTCCAATCGTAAAAGATGGATACTACATGTTAGGTGGTTCCCAGTTTCTTTACCATTTATGTGTACATGTAGCTCTCTTTGAAAACAGATGGTGATATAAGTGTAGCAAAAGTGTGCTCATTGAATATCTGGCAATCCTTTGAGTACAGGGATAGGCACACCTGTAGGGGAAGTTTACACCATGTCAACTGGGAAGTTCTTACGCCTCAGCGGTGGCTGTGTGGAGCCAAATTTCAAGCCTGTTGGATGTGTTAATATGTGGGTTTATGATGGTGGTTTCCTGGTGTTGTCACCAATAAGGACGTTGTTATAGGTAGTGTTTAGTGGATGGATTGTGTTCAGTGCTGGCGAGGCTGGACTTTAACCCAATGTGTCCAAGTAAAATGTCTGGAAAAATGTCTGGACTATGTGATATGAAGCAACAGTGATGTTATGCAGTAGTGTCCATTCCTATGGCAAAAGTAATTGAATTGGTTTGAAGTGCCTGGGCTTAAAGCGGCACTTGAACACATTTCCCAAATTATGGAAATTTTCTTTAAATTTGATCGCAAATGATCGTCTGAGGCCATTGGAGTAGGAGATATATTTTTACACATAAAAATAATTAAAACAGGGACCATTATGCATGAAAAGGCTAAAGACATTCAGGGGATTCGTAGGCTAATTAAGGTGTGTTAGGAAACTTGAAACAACAATGTGTCTATTACACTAAGAAAATAGACTCGCACAATTGATAATAAAACAAAAGGTCACAAACCGGGTGCATTGCCATGGAATCAAATCTGGGCATGTGTTTTCTTGTGTTAAATGCCATTTCAGTGTATGCTCAATTAGATAGAGTCATGTTAGGTTATTAAAATTTACTGTTTACCCCATAAAGACGCTGATTTGGTCTAATCATTTTGGGCGAGGGCTAATGTATACACTTTACAACAATGCCAAAATATCAATTTTGACCAAATCTTGAGGGCACAACTATTTTTAAAGTGCCGTGTCTCTTTAAAGTGAGAAGAGAATATGTGATATTATGAACAGTCTATACATGTCAAAGTACCCATGGTTTCAATTGTAATTATTACAATAAGTGTATTCCTTAAGGCACTGCTGATGTCGGGCTCCCAGATTACAGTTTCAGGAAAGATCATAGTTTCAGACAACCTAAATATTGTACTTGTGGATAATCTCTAGGGAAACAAACAAAGTAAACCACCCACAGCGAAACAACAGGAAGTTGTAGGAAGAGTATTTGAGAGATCATAGGGAAATTTGTAGTAAGTACAAAAGTGAGCAAGGCTATTTTGTCTTGTGGGATTTTTAATGAAGAATATTTCATGATTGTAAGAACTATGTACTGGACACAATTATTGCATTTTCATTTCTTATCATCTGTGCTTGGACATGTTCTTATTATTGCCTTAATGTATGATGGTATCCCAAACATTATGTTTTATGATTGGCGGACCTCAATCATTTTTTTTTAATGCGGTGTAGACATTCTATCAATCAGAGTTGATCCTACTTGTGATGAAAAGCAGTGTGCATATTGTGTTACCGTTCACCAAAAACAACAACTACACCGCTGTTTGTTTTTAAAGGCGGAATATTTTGTATGAGAAGTAACTGCTATTATGGACTCTGGTGAAAAGTGGGACATTTTGGGTCGGTTTCGAGCCACGGGGATACCACGCTTTGCTATTATCGGTCGACAGTGATTTCGTGCGCATCTTCGTTTTAGTGATGCAATCATTACATCCGGGACTTATGCCATTTTTCTCACTCAGTGCCGTGGTGTTGTGTGGAACTTGGTGACTTAGATTTTGATTGGTTTGGTGCTTCCTGATTCCCCATATTGACATTTATATTAACGCAATTTTAAGGGGAGTTAAGTGTGTGCATTGTAATATAACTGTATGATGTATTATTCAAATAAATTTTTAAAGGGGGGGATTTGTTGAAAAAATTTGCAATAATGTCCAAATGAGATTTGAAGTCAATTTTATACTACAGCCAATGTCAAGATCCTTCTTACAAGATAAGAAAGGACGGACATTTGGCATGTTTGTTGTTTAACAATACGTTCTATTCATATTTTGTATTGTTTCTCATTTCAGCTTAATCCGAGTGATCTTTAAATGAAGTACAAACATCTTGGGGTTGACTGTTGACTAGTTGTAAGATGGGGAGGAGGAGAAGCATCTCTGCATCTTCAAAACAGCTGCCCCAGCAGTCCTGATAGGACTCACTATTTGCGTTTCTGTGATATATGGTGAGTTCCATCAATTTAAACAAAGAGGATATAGCTGCAATGGTTAATCCATGGCCACTACTGTCATAGCAATAAGCATCTAAGGCATATTTTAATTGGTCTGTGAATGTGAATCATGTAATGAGCCAAATCAGAGATATGTAAGAATGGCAGTTATGGGTTACACAGAGCTATAGAGCTATACATGTAGATGAGAAGCACTATTTTATTGGTTACCGAGGGCTATTCTGTTGTGTTCGTATTGAGCCAATCAGAAAGATTTGTATGATATTGGAGTGTCCATTGGGTTAATCAATGTTGGAAGCTTCGGTTGTGTGACACCTAATACAGCTATGACGTCATTTTTTCAGCACTGCCATTTTTGTTATGTTTGTCAAGTTTTCACTGCAATTGTTCAGTTTGTCAATTTTACAGCCATTTTGTTAATGTGTTGTTTTAAAAAAAAAAATCAAAGATTTACCGCCGTGGGCTTTTTCAACTAATGGTGCGATTTACTCATTAGTTCCTCTATCTTGATTGCATTGACCTTGACTGGAAAACCCCATCTGGAAAGTTTAGCAACAACGATATTTCAATCCGTTTGATGTTAGAGTAAAATGTGATTTTGTTTCAAGCTCTGTAGATACTATGTACAATTAATATTTGTGACCGAAAATTAGCATCTGAAAATTTTAACATTTAAATTCAAAATCAAAGCAAAAATTTCACGGTCGTAGGCAACAGAATCGAAAAGTGGCTGTTTAACAGGAATATCCTGTTTAATTCCCTCAAGATTTTTTTTTCAGACGGAGGGCAATCTGCCCCCCTTTCCCCCCACCTGGCTACGCACTGAACATTGCCGACCATGAAACGTTTGCAGGTTACCTTCATCTTGGGGATAGCTGTGAAGTATTACTTTTGGGGCTGGCCCATGTGGGGCCCCAGCAGGTCTTGTATTTGCTTAAAACAGTCAAATAGTATTTTAAAAATCTTACCCAAGGGCAAAAGGAAAGCCAAGGAATCATGAATTTGAGCCCCTTTTGTCCCCGCCTGACAACGAGTTGGAAACGGGGCGAAAATGGCAAGCATTCGTTCGTCCCCGTCTGTGATAAAAAACTTTTAACCCCCGTGTCTACGATTTAATCTGGAGTTCCGTAGTGCAACATGATGTCACTTGGTGGAATAAGGCGGGTTTTGATAGCATTCTCCGACCTGATTAGATTTTGGTGTACAATATGCTATTAAGTATCTAATTTGCAATAATTTATTAAAATTTTTCCTGCAGGACCTGTTTTTACAATTTTTCCTGGAGTTCCGTACGGCGTATAATGATGTACTGTGGTGGAGGAAGCGGGCTGAGAGTTCTCGACCTGAATTAGATTTTGACGTATTTCGGGCAAATTTGAGTTTATGCAAATGAGCTGATTAATATGCAAAAATCAGCGTAATTGCCTAATTATGACACTGTACATGGATACTCAAAATCATGGCACTGCATGAAAAAGCCTATCATGGGGCACCTCTTTTGGGCAATTTGAAAGTATGTGGGATATGCAGCTTAGGTCTGACCAAGAGAATAATTAAATATGCGTAATTGACTGTATCTGCTGAAGGGACATCGGATAGGCAAAATTCCTTCGCTTAACATGAGACTACTATGTCATAGGGGAGGGGAGGGCGGTGTTGGGGAGGGGGTTCAGGTATTGGGAGGAGGGTGTGGGGTGTGCAGGGTTTTGGCGAGGGTTGTTGTGTTGCAGTGTGTTGAGGAGGAGGTGGGGGGTTGGTGCATGGGGTTAGGTGTAGTGTGTTGCGGGTGCTGGGGAGGGGTGAGGGTGATAGTGGTGGGGAGGGGTGAGGGGTTGTTGGGGAGGGGGGGGGTTTTAGGGTGTTGCGGGGTGTTGTGGAGGGGGTAGGGTGTGCGGGGTGTTGTGGAGGGTGAGTGGCGTGTTGACGAGGGTGTTTTTTGAGAGGAAGGGGGGAGTGTTATGGGATATTGGGGTGGGGGGGGGGGTTGGAGGGTGTTTAGGAGCGGGGTGGGGTGGTGTTGCAGAGTGTTAGGGAGGAGGTGGGGTTGTGGGGTATTGGGGTGGGTTGGTGAGGGGGGTGTGGGTTTTGCAGGGTGTTGGATGGGGGTGGGGGTGCTTGCTGGGGTTGTTGCGGAGGGGGGGGTATTGTAGTTGCATTTATCGCATGTTAGTGATAGCGACATTTGGCGGGGACATTTTACGCATCGCGTGTATACGAGTTCGCCTTTGTTGAGTTATTTTTTGTGAGTTAGGATGGAGTTCATCGACAAGTTATGTTTTCACCCAGAGTTTTTTTGGGTGGATCAAATAAGTATAATTCTGTGCTACGGATTTCTATCTTTGCAGGAGGTATTGCACCCTTGGGGGTAAGAATAATGACAAAGATGGAGATAGTGACCGAGACCAAAAAGGCAGGAAAATGCCTGCCTGTTTTTATACCAGTGTATGTGAGGGCGCACTATGGACTTAAGATGCCCACCAGGCCAGCGAATCATGTAGAAGTGGGGCTAAACTTTGGGCGTACTGACACAGAGACATGTGTGGGCTATGGGCCAATAGAAGACACTAATTGTCGGTCAGAAGGAACATCATTTGATATCGTCTCACAGATGTAAGTATTAATGTGTGGGAAATCCCTATACTGCATGGTCATTTTAACTGTATAATGTATTAATGTTTGAAAACAGTCGTAGTTATTGAACTGGTGTAGCCGCAAAATATTTCCAACATCAACTTGTCACTTAGTATGCAAATGACATCTCAGGATTTGTTGGGTATGATTTACTTAAACAAGTAGCAGAGTTGTAATAAAGGATGTTATTACAATAAGTAAAGAAAGTTCTGAGGCCAGGTGGATATACACAGAACTGTGATATGAACTGTTCTATTCATATGATGTCAAGGCTAAAGTAACGCAATAGTGAAGCTATACAGAAGAGTATGCACAAAGATTAATCAGATAAAATTCAAAGCAAAAAAGCTTCATTTTATTGCATTGAGTAAATGTAGGTCAGCTTTGCTGTCTTGATCTGATACACAATTTTGAATGAAAAATATTGGAATTCTGTTCACATTTTGAACAATATATTGTAAAGGTATGAAAACTAAGTTTACGATTCCAAAAAGGTTATCTTGATGTAGAATATCCCACACACATAGCCATTCACAAAATAACTTAAATACCCTAACCCCACGCTTCCCAACTAATCTATGCCCAAAGCCTAAACCCAAGCCAACCCTAATCCTAACAATGGTGTGTTGGGTATTTTATAATCACATTGGGATGGTGTAATTTTGAAGCTGGATATAAGGCTGTAATTGCAGTGGTTTGTTACTCACATGGTGTGTGTGCTTGTTTTTAAAATCAAATTTTGCTAATACCTGTCTTGGTGTAGATCCCTTGTGGATACTTTCTGCCTTCAACCCTGGTAGATGTTTTATAGGTTGTTACATAAGTCAATGTTTTTGAAATGGCTTCCAAAATGACAGCAGATCATGTGGGCAGCCATCTCAAACAACCACTGACCTAAGACTAGGCTTGTTTGGACTCATTTGAATGCATTTGTCGTGCTGATTTCAAATATGGTAATGAAAATTGATAATTTTGAATTTTTGATTATATTGAAAAAGTGCAAAATTTTGACCTTAGTGATTACAGTCAGCTGTAGGGCCATCAAGACTATAATAGGCATATACATCTATTAAAATGAGTCTGTTTATGAATCTTTCCATAATTGATTTTAATTTTCACTCTTTAAATTTTAACAATATTCAAAACCACCTCATAGATTTCATGAAACACAGATTTGGAGAAGTTGTTTCAAAAAGAATTTCACTTGTAATTCACACAACCTTCTTTTGATACAAAGATTGGTAGTTTTTAGATTGTTTGAAGGGCAGTAACTTTTGATTTTTTAATACATGTGTGGGTGTGAAAGGATTGAGGTAATACCGTATTTTTCTCAATGAGTGCTTGTGACCCATGGGCATACAGATTCTTTGTTGAACTGTGCTAAATGCAATCCAATGGTGCGTTGTATTGATGGGGGAGTGGGCGTACATAGAAACATGTTAAAAAAGGATTTGCAAAAACATGTAACAAGACATTGCGTTGGAAATTCTTAAACTCAGTGGAGATTCCCATGTGACATCCGTCTATATGAGAGGAAAAGAGAGAAAAATCAAAAAATTGTTGGGAAGGGCTACTCCATGCAGTCATGTTGATGATAATCCTGTGGATTTCAAGCAGAAGTGGTGATCAATCTCAAATAATATACTACTAAAATGAGATCGGTCTGTGAGTCGTCGGTCTGGTATCTTTTCATTATTCTGTGCCATATGTGGGTGATATTGGCATGAAGGTAGGGGAGGGCGTCTGATGTTAGTTAGCCGGGGTTTTAGGGTCATCAAGAGGTCAATTTTGCATAGACTTGCCTATGATGCAAATTAGGTCAAAAGGTCGCTGACCGAGCACAGAACAAATCTGAGTGAGGTCAATGGTCACACACATAGGTCAAAGGTTCAACCTGGGGGATGCTCTCGTATATAAATTACTGAGAAAGCACACCCTGAAAAAAATGACTGTTAACTACAGAAGTTATGGTAGAATAAAAATACACCAGTTGGTGGTCTTACCTTGACTGCTAGGTCAACAGGGTTGTGTTTGGGAGTCAATCCAAGTTTACATGGAGGGTAAGGTTTAAAGGACACATTATAGAAATGCCAAAATACTTGCCCATTCCTTACCATCCCTTATCCTTTTATGTGTCCCTAACCTATACCTTCACCTTCATACCCTAACCTTCATATTAATCTTACCCTTGTTAAAACCCATACCTTTCATCTGGATATTAAAGGTTAATTATTAGGTATGGTGTATTTTGTTGTAGAACACATTGTGCCCAAAATTAATGTATTCATTTTTACACCAGGCTGTTGTTGGGGGGTTTTTTTTTTTTTCCAAATTTTTCAGAGTTCAAAACTTCCGATTTCACTTCCATGGGATTGTAACTAACGAGGAACATTGTAGGATATTATCTCTTAAATAATTGGAGGGCCAATGGATTGCAACTTAAGCTAAAAAACAGTATACTGAAGACCCCATCATGGTGTCAAAACACTGCAGTTAGACATTCATACTAACAAATCACTGGTATGCCCCCTTACAAACAGAATTTTATTTTTATTCGTTGGAATGGCTTATTAGAACGATAGAAGAACATGAGGTAAGGTATCCCAGATGCTGCAGTTGGCCACTATGGGGCTGCTGCTGTGTGCAATTTCATCGGTGAGTCAGTGGCTCTTGCCATGTCTTCAGGGCAATTAAGTCCCCTAAAGAACCATTTCAAGAGCCACTGACAAAACTTGGCATAATAGTAGTTTTGGGAGGGAATTTCTACAAATGGCAGTGTTGTACTTACCAACTCGGTGCATTCAACAACTATTTCTTAGCCAGAGTATGATAAGAGAATGTCAGGAAGTTGTGAAGTATTCAACCGCCTAGTAAAAAATTCTACTGTTATTTTGTTAAAATATTCTAATCATATTTCAGCCTGGAAAAAATGAGAGGATTACATTTTCAACAAAAGCAAATAGGCCTTTGCTATGATGAACCAAGGGTAATTAAATTTTCTAATCATTTCAGCTATTTATAATCAATGGAGAAAGTTTCATATTTGTTGTCAAGGAACCTTGTTAACTTGTGACACAAGATTTGTAACAGTCAGCTTGCGAGGGTTCAGTGCCTCAACATTTTACTTCTCATCTCGGTGGCTAGACCTGGCTGCCCAGTCATGTATCTAGTTCTTAAAATGGTTTCAAATATGGCAAATTTGTGGCTTTCAATATTGATTACAAGCAATGATATAAGAATCTCAATGCATCAAGGCATAAGCTTTAGGTTAGATTCTATGTTCTGCTGCTCGCTCAGCCCTCCTTGTTCAGTGGGTAAGATCATCAATGCAGTCTGCGGTGGTAGGTTGATGGTCAAATCGGGCTGGAGACATGGGTCTTTTGAAGCACCAGTCCATGGGGAAAGATAACTAATAAAAAAACTCAAATTGCTGGTGATACAAGAAAGAAAGTGTTGGTTGCACTAGTAGTTCAGTAAGTAATGCCAAATCTGAGATGAGTGGCTCTTGAAGAAATGGTTCATTAGATATTCAAGGAACCATCTCAGGCTATAAGAACCAAATACTATTAGAAATTGTAAAGCTTATCATTTCTAATGGCTTAGTAAAGCTTTCATGGCAAGGCACAGGGACACATGCATCTAAAGCACCAACTTAAAGGACACAATGAGATGAAAAATATTCAGATATAATGAAATGAACGTACAGAATCACTCCACAAATTTTGAAAACGTAAAAATCAAGATGTTTGTGGCGTTCCGTGGCAATTCCTGCCATGGAAAATCAAGGTCGTGACATCCCTGCAAGAATTTATAGTGTATCGCGCATGTTTTTGACACAATTCAAAGCATTCAGACTGGGAGTCAGGCATTGTACTTCAGCTTGTTAGTAAATGATAGAACAATGCAAGGTGGATTAGAACAGAATTAGCACATATCCAATTTAGCAAGGTCTCTGAGCTGATGGCAGCTTGCTTTCAAGTTTGTTAAACATGTTTAAATGCTGCATAATGTCAGCGTTTTGGCTGAGAAGTGAAGAATACAAGGCAAGGAAAAAGAATATTGTTACTCCACTTCTTTTTATCCCCCTGGCTTGAAAAGCAGAAGGGGATTTGCTATCAGAAGGCGGCCGGCGGCTTGGCGGCGTCGGCGGCTTCTGCGTCGGCGGCGTCCTCCAACACATCTTGTGAACGACGATAAAATGAGGGGGGGGCCAGAAGGGTTTATGGTGAGTTAACTTGGGGGTTGGGATAGGACTGCCATGACCTTCATCTGATTTAGCTTATGGGCGTGGCATGTGGACAATTATTAGTTTACCTAATTGCCATATAATGAGTTCAATGTGGGGTATTTTTACCCAACAATCTTCCGTGAACGCGATAACATGAGACCCAAAGGTTATATGGTATTGGACTGGTGGGTGGGATGGGAGCGGACTGCCATGCCCCTTAATCTGATTAGATTATGGGCGTGGCATGCGTGGCATATGCTAATTAGGTACTAATTTTGCATAATTATGAGTTACTTTGGGGTATTTTTACCCACAATCTTGTGAACGCGATTAACATGAGACCCATAAGGGTTATGGTGATGTGACTTGGTGGGTGGGATCAGGGACTGCATGCCCTTCATTGATTAGCATGTAGGGCGGGGCACTGCTAATTTATGGTTACCTAATTTGCTAAATTAATAGTTATATTTGGGCTTTTTACCCAAAAAAGCTTGTGAACAAACTATATGAAGATCCATAAGTCCGATTTTGATGAACTATGGAGGGGTGGGGAATCCTGTACTCTCGCGCTGATTAAGGTTTAAGGTGGGTTGTCCGGGTTTGGTTAGGGGGTTGTCCGGGTTAAGGGGGGTTGTCCAGCGTTAAGGGGGGTGTTGGGGGTTGAAGGGGGACTGTTGGGGTTTAAGGGGGGTTGTCTGGGTTTAAGGGGGTTGTCTGGGGTTAAGAGGGGGGTTGTCCGGGTTTAAGGGGGGGGTTGTCCAGCTTTTAAGGGGTTGTTGGTGGGTTAAGAGGGATGTTGGGTTTAAGGTGTGGGTTGTGTCTGGGCTTAAGGGGGCTTTGTTGTGGTTAAGGTGGGTTGACCGAGAGTTTAATGGGGGTGGTCATGTTTAAAGGGGGTTGGCTGGGTTTTAGGGGGTTGTCCAGCTTTAAGGGGGTTTGGGTTTAAGGGGGGGATTGTTGGGGTTTTTTTAAGGTGGGTTGTATTGGGTTTGGGGGTTTGTCCGGGTTTTAGGTGTTGTCTTACCTTAAGGGGGATGGTTGGGGTTTAAGTGGGTTGTCCGGGTTGTTTTAAAGGGGTTGTCGGGTTTAAGGGGGGTTGTCTGGGCTTAAGGGGGCTTGTTGGTGTTTAAGGTGGGTTGCGAGTTTAAGGGGGGTGGTCCAGTTTAAGGGGGGTTGTCCGGGGGTTAAAGGGGGGTGTCCAGCTTTAAGGGGGCTTGGGTGGTTGGTTTAAGGGGGATTGTTGGGGTTTAAGGTGGGTTGTCTGGGTTTAAAGGGTTGTCCGGTTTAAGGGGGTGTCTGGACCTGTATAAGGGGGATGTTGGGGTTTTTTAAGGTGGGTTGTCAGGTGTTTAAGGGGGGTTGTCCGGGTTTAAGGGGGGGGTTGTCTGGGGCTTCTTAAGGGGGCTTCTTGTTGTGGTTTAAGGTGGGTTGCACAAGTCTAAGGGGGGTTGTCCAGGTTAAGGGGGTGTTGGGTTTAAGGGGCTTTTTGGGTGTAAGGGGGGGTTTGGCGTTTTTAAGTTTAAGGTGTTTTGTGGCACATAATACGCGAATGCATGCGCAGACCTGCAGACATGCACCGCATGACACGTATGCGCCATGTTGCGTATGCATGGCGCGGACGTTGCACATGGTTTTCGGGTTTAAGGGGGGTTGTCTGGGCTTAAGGGGGATTGGTTGGGGTTTACGGTGGGTTTCCGGGTTTAAAGGGATTGTCCAGGTTTAAGGGGGCGGGTCCCGGGTTTAAGGGGCGTTGCCCAGGTTTAAGGGGCTTGTTGGGGTTTAAGGGGGGGTTGCACGAGTTTAAGGGGGGTTGCCCAGGTTTAAGAAAAGGGGGGTTGGGGTTTTCAGGGGATTTTTGGGTTTAAGGGGGTGTATTTGCAGCTGATTATTTAAAATTTGTAAACCGCTCCGCCAGGGGGATTTAGCGGTTCGAGAACCGCGACGTGTATTTTTACAAAATGTAAACAGACCCAAATTGTTTTCAATTGTGGAAGTGCTTTCATTCTAAGGGTCCTTTTGGCCCTTTAATTGGAACCAGTTGACATTTCAGTATTAAAGACATTATTAAACTGAAAGGGCCTGTCAGCTATTGTTTTATCACTCTGTATCAACTCGGCAAGGTGTAATTGTGAATGTGTTTGGATGAGAACATTGAAACTAATGTACCAAAGATGAAGAATCAAGTGAGCTTGTATGTTGAGAAAAAACTGTAACACAGGCAAAGAGTACCTATGTAGATAATAACGGATATAGTTTTCTGTACAGGTCTTCTTTTTGGGCTAGCTTGAATTTCCAAGCTTTCAGCATTAGTCCAGTTGGTTAATGTTCAGTCCTGATAAAGGCAAAAGAGTGTAGTTTATACTTAAGCAGTAGACATCCATTGGTATTGGTTTTTGGTAGCTTTTCCTCCACATAAAAAAAAACCTGTATCAAAAATTAAGGAAAACTTATTGTCCCCTTTCATATCTCTGTTTGGTTAGCATTTACACTCGCAAAATAGTTTTTTAAAGTTAACAAAAATCAATAGCTGCACCATAAACTAAGTATACCATACCTTGCTTTTTTGGTCATAAAGTTTGTAATTTACAGGATCCACATCACTGTCATAATTAATCTTGGCTTTTAAGAACTCTCCTTTTTTAGCCCGGTTTAAAGTTAAGTCCTTAGCAAATCTGGGATGCTAATAGCATCCAATCTCTTTCACACGCTCACTCTATGCAGCTCAGCAGTTATGTGTGGTTAATATTTCACAGTAATGAATCGAATTGCTTGCCTCTTTTTTTTTCCCAATTTCTTAATTTCTTGAGTCACTTGGAAGTTGGAACGTAAGAAGCTTAAAATACTAAGTTCCATTGAATATATCTTCTTGCAAGCTGCGGTGCACGGCTCAAAAATGGTATGTTTGGTTAGAAATTCTGAACTATAATTTCTTAACTTTCTTGTATAATGTATTAAGTATTTATTACAGTAATTTCCTACATAACATTTGTAGACTTCTACTTTGTTTCATACCGGATACTTTGTTTTGCTTTGTATGCGCAATATGTCCTTGTTACAGGTTTACTTGTACCAACAAAAACCCTGATAGATTTGAAAACATGACCCCTGTTATAACCAAACCACCCAAGCCTGTCCCCTGCAAAACTAAGCTAGGTTCTGGTATATCTCAAAAACATAACCAGTTTTCCTACTCCAACAATATACCAATCTAACAATGCTCTAGTTCAACCTTAAAGACTTACATTGAGACTTTTGAACACTTCATTGCACCAATTCTGCTGTGGTAAAAAAAAAGCCATGACTCTGATCCTAGACCTACCCAAATCTAATTAATCCCAATCCTAATTTTCTAATTAAGTGTAAGTTCAGAATAGTCCTAATACTTTATAGATGACATTCAATTCTTTATAGTAATTATGCTGAAATCAATATTTGTAACGGTTTTTTTTTTCACTAATAGGCCCTATCTGCTATCCAAAAAAAATTAACTATTTGAAGTGAACAAAAAAATGAAACAAAAACAAAGGCGATCAGCTAAATATTGCGATCCTCGTTGATTTTGTATACCAATAAGAACTGCAGTGAGAGTGCATTAAAATTCGGAATTTTTAATAAACCATGCCGTATTCCCAAGTAGTGTGACTGTTTATAGAATCATGCCTGTTTGTTATGGCTAAGTTCAGTTTCTAACACAGAGCCACGGCAGCAAACTTTCAGAAATTGATGTTATAGATTGCATTTCTGTTTTATTTTCTGCATACAGTATATTTCCTTGATAGTTGGTTGATTAATGAATCCAGATTCTAATTCTTTGACTGCAGTAGTTTAAAATCAAAGCTGGTAATTTGTAGAAAATAGATATTTTGAAAACACATCACAAAATTGAGTAGTTTAGGCACTGCATACTAAACTTCATTAGAAAAATAGAAATGGAAATAAACACTTTTTGTCAATGTTGAATTAAAGGGAAGTTGTTCATTTAATTTAAAAGAGAAACTGTTCTCTTATTTCCAATTCTACCTAACTTTCTTTTCTTTTATCATCAATCCCATTGCTTGAGCTCAGTTCAGTGATCCATGTATACACCAAGTCTATGGCTAAAAGATGTATCTGACATTTTTTGAATCTGCAATATGCATCCTTTTATCCTAGGATTGAAAATGGGTGTTATCTGTGGAGAAATACTCTGTCACTTTGTCAGATGGTGATTTTCCTATGCAACTCTTCAAAGAGAATTTTGGGGAAAAATTGTATCTTAACTACAGTGTGTTATCCCTAAAGACAGGGAAGATGGGAAGAGAAGGAGATTAATCAGTTCTTGTTCAAAAAAGAAAAAAAGACTCGTCCACTTATTCATTGTGAATAAGTGGTGAATCAGAACAATTGGATAAACCAGAACAAACAACCCCTAAGTCTGTTCAGATTTGCACATGCATGCACATGTCATGACACATAAACTGAAATGGTTCAGTGAATGTGCAGAAACAGCAATAAACAAAACAAGACCCAAAGCATAAATATATTTTCAGGTTCTCTCAGCAAAAACAATTCGATGAAAGAGTTTACAAAACATTCTTATGTCATTTCCATTGGTTTTCTGCCATGGAAACTTACTGGAAACACTCTTTTAATTTAAAAGATTTCTTCATTTGACATCAATAATTCCCACTTAAAGTAAACATTGCACAATCTTGTGATCCAGCCAAGTGTTGGTGGATGAGCGCCTTACCAGAAAGGAATCTCAAGTGGTATTTCAAGGGCCTCATATAATAATTAAATAGAGTGGTATGGGAGGGGATAAGATCAGAATTTGATGCACTTTCCTTTTCTTCACCTTTTCTCCTGCTGCGTAGCCATATAATTGATACAAGGGTCACTCAACTGTACCCTGATGGTGAGAATACAGTGACTTTCAATGCAACATTGACCTACATCAAACAAAATCTCAACTGACCTTCTCCATTTGTTGTCATCCAAACCAAGGCAGTAGTAATCTGCAAAATAGTTTTACACTGAAGACTTTTATTGTTCAAGTTGATGAAGCAATTCTACCTTAGGGTACTTAAAGGAGCAAGTATGAATGAATGTCAAATTGTTCAAAAACTAAAAACAAAATCGTTATCATTAATTGAAGTGTTTTAGCTTTTCTGGGTACAAAATAAAATTTGAATAAACTTATTTTTTGCATTAACCCCAAAAGACATGTCAAATATAGCAGTTTTGTGAAATTGTTGGTATTTTATTTTACAAGTCATTTAAATTCTGTCTTTTTGAAGATTTTTTGGACTCCATTTTTTAACATTCCTGTTTCTTCTATGCCCTGCTTCTTGACCTAGAAAATGCTAAATTCTATGAATTCCCAGTGAACTCCATTAGGTGCCTAGTTCTTAGCTGTTCTGAAGAACCTGTCTGCTAAGTGTTTGCCATGTTCAGTATATTTCCCTACTAAATTGTCTGTTGAGGAAAACTAAAAACAAAATTAAGAATTAGATTTTGTTATCCAAATAACCAGATGTATATTGATCTTTGATGTTCCAACTTACATGTATAGTGTCCACTTAATTTTGTAGATCGTACATCAGAATCGTCTAATGGTAATTTGCCCAAATTTTGTCATAGTCAATATTATTACCACACTGTTTGCTTCCACCTATGTTTTATATCATGACTGTCTTGAAAAACGTGTTTGTCCAGTAGTGTCCCCAGATTTCCAATTTTAGAATATCCAAATTGAATAATCATGACAACTGAGTAATTAATGCCCATGTTCCAACTTGTATAGTTGTAACAACAGATTCTCCTGTTCTATACCTGTGAACTCTGCTGTCTTCGGAACTGACCCCTGTCCAGGAACATTTAAGTTCCTTGAGGTGGAACTGACATGTAATACCCCAAGTACATGTAAGTATGGTAGGTTGTCATGACGACAACCTGCCTGGAAACCACAACACCTCGCCTTGCATGGATTGACTGAAGATATCTCACCAACCATTCCACATGCTGACTTACTACTTGGTACTATCAAAATACTAGTAAACAATGCTAGACAAAAATACTCAACCCTAGCTGCATGGCTGAAAGCAAGAGTTGTCACACAGACTAACAATAACACCATTTTTGCTACAATTCAACATGAAACTGCACCTCTGAGCTCTTTGTGTATGGGAGCTCTAAGTTCTTGGTATACGTGTTGATATACCAGATAATAACCACATTCTTAAGATTGATAGTTTATCTTGGAGAGATGTAGATTTACTGTTCCAAAAACAAAAACATTCAAAACATTTTCATGTCACTCTCAATTCAGAATTGTTTAAAACGGTAAGAATATACAGTTTGTGAAAATAACTTTACGTTTGGCAACATAATCTTTTGGAGCATTTTCAAATTAACACTTCTTCTCCAGAAGTCTTTTTTCCGAGTTAGGATTACAAATTCACTTGGCATGTTTTTGTAGCCTGGCAAAGTAAAATCAAATTGATACTAAATCGGTTTCTTTGTGGTGCCAGCGGGGTTCAATTCTGGAGGAAACGTAATATATGAAATAATTACCATGGTGTCTTAAGTATGGGTGTGTGCCTTGAAAGTGCTGTGCAGATTTTTTGTAACATGTTCTAACAAAAATCGGTGGTTGACAACACCCATTTTGCTGTGACTTTTCAAAATTAGTGGACATGTTGAATGACATTACATCCTGTAGGAATTATAGGAAATAGCTAGGCATAAGTCTGTCATGAGTACAATTTCTAGTATGAGCTTTACTATAATAACAAAGTAAAACAGCTCCTGAAAGCTACTGGTATTTAAACCTAACATTAACCACCATCCCATAATTCCTTATAATATCTCCATCACTTGCATGCCTTCCCAATGCTCGCAGTCATCTTTCAATCTCCAACAGGTTCTGTGGTCAGGTGACCACTCTTCAGATGCAGTTAGGGAAGGCTAAAATTTTCACACATTTTGTAGGCCTCTAGTGAGAGCTGCTTTAAAGAGTGTGTGTATCATTTGCATGTTTTGCATCTAACCTCATAGGTGTAACAACAAGGCCTCCTGTTCCATACGTGTGTCTTCTACTGTTTTTGATGATCCGTGCCCAGGAACTTATAAGTACTTGGAGGTACAATTTGAGTGTGTTAATGCACCCAGCAGTAAGTATTCTAACACCAAAGTAATCTTGTGATTTTTGTCAGTCAGTCAGTCACCTATGTGTACAGATTCTACCCACTCTGTTTCTATCATCTCCTTTATTTTATGGGATCTATCACCTCGTTAATTTAGATGTTAAATAATACCATGTATAAAATTCCATTTGTAGTATGGTCACTCTGTCCTCATAGGTCTCTACAGACCAGATTTATAAAGGACATGAATAGGACCTTGATTCATTCATGAAAGCCAAATTTTGCAACCGTGGGTCAAGCTTAACAAATTAAATTCAATTTGTGTGAAAAATTCCCAAAATGTCAGACAGTTATTCAATTTCCCCTTTTTGTCTGGTTCTTCAGCAATTTTGATCCTTCTGCCTCTATTAGTCTCCATCTCTTGGGGCCTTTTCATGAACTCATCGATAGTCTGAAACAAAATTAAGCAACCAATGTTTATGGTGAGCTGTGTCATCTTTCATTCAAAGCTGACACATGCTATGATTTGCTGGAGCATAGTTAACTCTGTTTAGTAGATAGCTGACAATATTGCTATTCACATTTGAAAGGTATGAAATCTTCAGCTGTATCCTCGTAGCTAACCAAATGGAAATGAGGAACTGAGGATTTGGGGTAACTGAACAAGCTTGAACACTTTTCAGCATATACACAGGTGTATGTAACATTGGTTGTGTAATTTGTTTCTGACTGCAGTACTTGTCATAACATATATTTAATATCTGTGGCAGTCAGAAGGTGTTACACATAGTAATGGCATGTTTTATGATAGAGGGTCCAAATCTTCCCGATTTTACATAAAATGTGCAATTTCAAGTATCAAGTGTAGTTTGGGGGCATTGTACCAGTTTTGATTGGAAATTTTGAGGCAAGACACTCCAAAAATAAATTTGGGCTAAGAAAATAACATATTTTTTACCTAAAATCTGCTTTCTTATTGCAAATGTTACTTATTTTGATGGACACATTATGTCCCATCAAATTTAACGTTAGCAACAAACAAGATTTTTGACCTAATTTTTGTGAGAGGATTTGATTTTTTGATATATTACATATTTTAGGTCACTTATTCATATCAAGCCAATAATTTTTTTACATACAAAAAACTTTTTCTGGTGAATGTTACATTTGACAGATAAAAATGGGAAAATTGTGTCCATCAAAAAGAACAACATTCACCCCTCAAAAAGTCTCATACCTTGAAAAATAAGTACTGCAAAAACTCAAATTTCTATCAGATTTTACTTTTGTGAATTTCTGACTTTCAAAATAGGTAAAAGCATCTGACAGAGTGGCCAAAAAAAAAATTGTACTGAAAAAAAGTGATTTCTAGATAAGGCCAAACCACTGGACCCCCTTTCATGAAACATGTCTAATGGAAGCCATGCTTATCTGTAATTGCACACATCTATGACCTGTATACAGCAGTTTACTTAGAATTTGACTCATTGGTATCAGTGATTAAATATACACAGAATACCTCAAGCAATTTTCAACTTCATTAGAATGGATGGGTCATTTGAATAGTGCCCTTGGAGATGGGACTAACAAAAAATACTGGAGTAATTACTATACTGTAGGACCAATTTGCAAAGATTTTATTGTTACCCTTGGTTACAAGAAACTACTTAATGCTTACAAAACAGATAAATGCTAGCACATTGTTTGGAAGTGTTGTGATTTGAAAACACTAAAATAGAGCTCTACATGAAAGCCAATCATAAATGTAATATCCATCTGATTGTAGTACAAGTATGCACAAACCCACTAGGAAATGACTACACAAAATGGATGTACTGGTGATTTACTGAAACATAATTTTCTTTTTCATTACTAACCAATTTTTAAGCAATTTTCAAAGAAAGAATGTTAAACAATTGAAATTGTTCTCAAATAAAGTACTGTTGTAACATATTAAAATATAAATGTTACCAATCTTAGATACAGACATACACATAATGAAGCACAACATGGGCTGAATTGCACTGAAACAGGTTGGCAGTATCATCAAAACGATATGAGATGAATAGCAATTAACATTATAACATATAACTAGTCATGGAGTGCATGAAAGCACATATTTTCATATTGTCTCAAAGGCTGTGAATGTACTGAGGCAGATAACCAAAATAATTCTTAGCTATGGGCAGTATCTACATAACCAACTTTGTTTAACAAAATGGCCTTGCTGATTAACTTGAAGTTTGAAATAATAACATTGCAAGCAATGTCTAAGCTTTAATGATAATCTGTGTCATGAAGCCACATATGTGTAGGATGTGTTTTCTTTTAAGTGTCTCCAATTAAAGGGACAAGCAGCAATTAAAGGGACAAGCAGCAAAAAAAAAAAAAAACAAAAAAAAAACAAAACCATAAAATCCCTCAATTGATATCTTGTTACTAGCATGGATGTGCAAATGTAGCCTGCAAGTGATTGCCTTGATAATAATAGTGTATTAAAGACAAAGCAGTACATTTTATCTGGTACTGGAATTTCTTTGGATGCAAATCAGAAGTCTTACTTGTAAGAAAAAAACATTGTCCCGATGCAAATGTCCCAGATTTTGAAGCATGATATTGTGCACCATGACCAGTACAGTTTGACTTCAAACACATACATCATTGATCTTTGTTTATTTTGTACTAGTGTGTACCAAAATCAGCTGTTTAGTGTACATATATAGTCTCTATCACTGCATGTCAATTTGCAGGAAACGGTGAGACACATTTCTCAATTACTTCATATTTAAATTGTTTGGTGATTTTTTTTTTCCTTTATTGAAGTAGTTTAATGGATTGTACACACTTATCCCTTATTTTGAAGCTATAATAAGTTTCCACATTTGTTTTTACCCTCTCACTATTGCTGCTTTTCCTTTTAAAGCTGAGTTCTTATATAAGAAACTCCTAAGAATATAGTACTTTAAACATTCTCCTTTGATTTAAAATGAAAAAAAAAACCTAATCTTGAAATTATGATTAACAGAGCATTTTGTGATCATAACCTTGCTATCCTTTGAAGCACCCGGTACCCAGGTACTTGAGAAAAAGATGAAAACTCTGCTTATTTGAGGGTTTGTTTAAAGACTTTAATAGCATCATAAGTCTAATAAGTCTATGATAGCTATTCCTTGATGCCATTCTAAGTGTGAACAATATACTCAATTGCCTATGGTAAAAAAGCATATTCATATCTGATCAATATGAAAATATCACTAAGTACATCTGGATTACCCACTGTCAACTGTGCAACTAAGTCATGATATATATTTCTTCAAATTCTTGTAATTGTCTTAATGACAATGAAATAATTGCTATTTTTATATACTTCAGGTTTATCAGCAGCTTTGAAACTCTAATTTTTTACTCATAATGTTTTACTCATTCTCCTAACTCCTTGTTATGATGTTGTTACTAGTTAGCATAACTAAGTAGTTAATTAGCCCTAAAACAGAAACTAATAAATCAGTCTGGTTAGAGTCTAGTTTGGCTATTTGCATGATACATTCATTCCACCATTAGCAGTGTAGTTTGAATGACTTAACATTTTATAGATTAAGATAGTTTTTAGTATTTAATAAAAAAGAATTATAAGTCTTATCTCAAAAGCAGGCTTCTATTTTTTTAAATATTATGGCAATCTACTGCAACTTACACATGATTTTTAAATTTCTGATTTTAACTAACAAATTTTGGTTTCTTGTTTGAACAATTATGAAAGAAAAGATAGTGACCTTTTGAAATTCACAGATAATGCAAATTTAGCACCTACAACATGTTTCTTGTTTGCTTTATAATGTTTGAAAATTTAAATTCTGCACCCAAATTTGAGGTGTAACATTTTTTTTTCTGAAAACTTGTCTCAGTTTCATTTCTTTACCTCCTATACATCTTTCTTCGGTTTAAAATTTCATGTGAAGCCAGAACAGTATTACAATTTCATAAAGTTAATACTATATTATTAATTAGATAATTTACTGGATAATAACTGTGATATTCACAATATCACATTTTCAATTGTAGCGCAAAAGAAGCTTATAAAATCCAACACAAGAGATTGTCGATCTGAAGAAAGAAAATTAACCTTACAAAATTATGTATACTTTAGCGACAACTTTAGAGCCCACAACAACTTCAGAGCCACCGACTACTACACCACAGCAGGGCATTATTACCACACCAACGAGGAGGACTACCACGACTAGCACAACACTGAGTGTACTTACTACTAATTTAAAGACAGCACATCCACCATTACCAATAGATACCACAGCACACCCAACCTCAAAGGAACAACAGAGGGGGTTAGAACCACACCAAAGAAAATTATTACAACTGAACCTCCAGGTGAGTTACAAGGATGTCAAGTGAGTTAGAAATGGGGTTCCTCAGGGAATAAGACAACCCCAAAATTGTCTACGGTTTAAATGTGACAAATGACTGTTTATAAATAATGTCAAGAAAAAGGTGTATTTTACCTGTACAGCCATGGTAATTGAAATCAAGGATCCTGCAATGATTTATTTCAAGACAAATAGGTAAGCAACTTTGAGGGAGTTTAAATTCAAAGTGCCCGCTGTTTCCACATATCGAGGGTTGACAATCAGAAGGACGTAACTCAGCACTGAAAGAATATTAAAGAATTTCTGTAATTCTGCTGTAATACTGCTTTTGAGAAATGTGATGTTTAATATTTTCTACTAAGCAAATCTATTCATTACTCAAAATGTAAACATCTCATAAAGCTCATATATGGTACTGTAAGCAAACGTATAGTAAACAAAGAACCATTTTTAATTATGAACAGCAGAATTAAAGAAATACTTTAATATTTCTTTCAGTGCTGAGTTACGTCTTTCTGATTGTCAACCCTCGATATGCACGCACATTTTCATGACACTTTAATGCAGTGGTCCTTGGGTTGTGACCCACATGTTGATAACCTCATGTAACCTTTGTGTTGTGACCTCAAGTGGCCTTTGTCCCCATTCACAAACCAATGGCAGACATGTGTTTGGTGAATGCTGTGTTTTTTTAATTCAGCAATTTTCTTCCTCAACAACAATATTGGCTGAGAAATTTCATTGGGCTCTTTTATGTGGTGCCAACTTATTAAAAATTCATGGTTGTAATTGATTGAAAACTGTATACATATATCTGATAACATTTGCAAAATCAATAAAAATTTCTAATTAATGTCACATTACCAGATGTGTATTGCAATCTGCATTAATTAAAATTGGCCACAACTGATGGTTTGAAATGTAATAAAATATCTCCAGGAATTAAAATATCACTAGTATTAAGCACCCACATCAATGTTTGAATTTTAAGAAAGTGATGGTTGGAATTTATTTTGATCTTTGAATATCAATATATTTAGGATATAAGCCCGGGGATATAAGTAATTAATTTGGAATTTTTATTGTCATGGATAATGAATCTATATGACCACAAAACCTCAAATGTTACCTAAATTGTTTTTTGATTGGACATGCGTTCAACATTTCCTGAAGATGGGTTGGAAATGGATTTATCTTTCAATGTCCCACAATGCACTTTTCAAGATTGCCAAGTGTGTTTGAAGTTACACTGATCATCAATGGAACTATAGGTCCAGAGTATGCATCTGACACCCCCAGTCCTTAATGTTACATTATGGAACAAAGGAGAAAGGCTTGTAATGGGAAATTCTGAAGATGGAATCACAGATTGGATTAAAGGCACTATCAGTGATTTGCTAAAACAGAAAATAAAAAAAAATCATCAAAAATCAGATTTTTGCAGCCCAGTAACAAGTATATTTGTTTTAACATACCCTACAAGTGATATGACCAAAAGCAGCCTGATAAGGACAAAATTTAATATTTTAGTTATTTCTGTCCGTACGGACACTTACTACAACACATAATTGAATGGAGATTCATATCTTTGAATAATGCTGTTTTCTTCCTTTTCTATCAGTTTATCAGTTGGAAAAAATAACTTATGAGAATTTTACAGACTTATCCTACACTTTTAAGCTATTCTTGCAAATTTCGAATATTTAGACTATTTCGGGAGGATCGCTGATAGTGTCTTTAACTGACCAGTGTTGCACACACAGGGTATGTCAATCATTATGGTGCAGACATGTGATTGGTTTGAATGTAGAACTTGGGCGGGGCATGCTCGAACAATTTATGATTTCAAAATGTTAAAAATGCTCCATTGGGAGGTTGTACATGTAGATCAGTTTTTGGAAGACAGGTATAACTATGAGAAGTTTTGTTAATGGATCTTAATTTTGCTCCTATTTTGTTTTTTCTTCACAGTTCCAACAACAACACAATCAAGGACATGCCCTGCTGTGGTAGAGAGAGGCATAAGCTGGCCGGAGACTTCTGTCCATTCTGAGTCTAGGCAAGCTTGCCCGGAAGGATCATCAGGTAGGTGCTGCATGCATTTTGATACATGGACAGGTTTCAGGAGCCATTCTTCTGTGAAAATATACGCGATACATCAATGTCATAATTGGAATATGAATTGGATTCAGAACATATCTTAGAATAGTCTTCATTCTATTGGTTTGATTACTGGAAGCATAAAAAATACCTATACATTGATTACCACCAAATAGGCAGGCCTCATAAGAGTGCGAACGGAAATAGAGTAATGGAGTGCAAGACAAGAGAAGCAACGTAGTGTGTATATTTTGCACGCCGCTCGAGTTAGATTTGGTTATCTTTTAGGCGTGGAACAATAAAACTGAATAATTCTCACCTATTTGGTGGTAATCAAAGTATAACTTGATTTAATATCTAGGGATCTCTGTGCAAATGCAGTTGTAATATGGACACAACTTTTGTCAGGTGTAATGCTTGTGTAAAGTTGTTACAACAGCCTTCAAGGATGGTGAGCAGGTCTCGAAATTTGTTCTTATTATACTTGATTCATCTGATATGTGACCCCGTACCATTCTTGCGGAGGTGAAAAATTCAATGAGGTGGCGCAGCAGGGACTTCTGTTAATCATGTTATTGTGAGGAATGTTAAGGCCTGCAATACACTATTGTGCATTTCCATACATGAAAGAATTTGTATTTAGTGGCAGGTGAGTGAGTTATTATGACCGGAGTGTCCTCCAAGATAATCCGGTGTGGCACGTGCATTTGAATCTTTCATTTTCCCTCTCCGACTTAATTGAATAGGTCCAAAAGTCTAGGGGGACGAACGTATCAACGTGAATCGACTATAATATGACTATAGAAACTAAAATTTGTCTTCATGAGAGAGAATTATTCATTACAGTGATGGAATCTAAAGTTACGACATCAAAATTCTGTATTCAGTGACATTATTTTTTCAATCAGGTGTTTAGAATTTAAGTATTTAGTTAATGCTAAGATATAGAAACAAACTTTGTACAAACTGCAAATTCGTCAAGCGATTGAAGCATTAAGTTTGTTGGAGGTAGGAGTATTAGAAACACTTATTGGTTAATAACTCACGTTTCAGCAGTATCAATCTGACTGTATAATATTTCCCTAATTCAATGAAGCTTGCAGTCATATCTCCGTGCCAGTTGATAAACCTTTTGGTTATCTAAATTGCCAATCGATCCCAGCAGTTTGTCAATGACCTATGCTGTCCCAGGGTAGCATTGCTGTGTAGTGTCCCATGTGGAACAACATCAACGCTTTATCTCAAAGCATGGAAAAGCTGTGTCACTGTATAGCTAAGCTAGGGATTTCCATTCGCTAACTCAAACCACGGCCAGGTACAGCTGATTGCAACTAAGACCAGCTGAAGGGTTTTAGCCACAATTTATATTTTCTTGAATGGTGAAAAGGGCTAAATTTTTGGGATAAAGATTAGTCTTTCATACAGGAAGAATGATATGTGGGTTTGGTGACCACAGGGAAAAAAAGTTAAAACAACTAGTAATTTTTAAGAACAAAATACATTCGAAAATGCACAAAGCACTGGTAGTTTACAATAAAGTCATGTAGTTATACTTTGTCTCATCTGAAGTATGAAGTGATGATGCGCGCGTATACCCAGTGCCGCCTTTCAGTTGCAGTGCGCTTGTGCTTTGCCTATGCGCATGCTGAAAGTCGATACAATGTATACACCCGCGTTGTTACTTCGTACTTCAAGTTGGACAGAGTAAAGGGGAAAACATTTTTCTGCTATCCCCCATCTTTCTTATGGGGGAGTGATTTCCAATCTCCCCCCTCTTGTCTTTTGAAATCCTGGCCTTAACTCTCTATGTACTCTTTGTGTTACTGTTTTAAGGTCCTATGCAGACCGGTAAGTTATTCTTATTGTCTTGGAACCCTTTCTTGTTGCTCCAGTTCATGCGGTCTTGTGTGCACAAGGTGATTGCTTTCTTGGTCATCAAATAATGTCAAGTCACATTACGTTCACGATGGACATGTCAGTGTGGTGTTTTTTCCAGTTTTCATATTGAATTTGAAAACACTGATTCATACATTAATCCTTTCACAAAGCCGGGGGAGTTGAAATCAATCAGGTAGCGGATGACTTGATGTGTTTGTTGTCAATGCATGTTACTGTGAAACTAAACAATGTGGAACACATCACAAAGGTACAGAGTATGTGCTGACTATATGAACAGACCCTGCTTCCAAAAAGTTTGAAAAATGTCTGTCAGTCTTGAAAGAGAGAATATTTCCCAGATGTAGTCGGCTTTTTTTTCTCTTGAGTTTGGATTTTGTTTTATCCAACAATGTCACTTTTTACCCTCCGGAATGTTAACCCTCAGTTTAACCTTCCTTTGTATTGCATTCCTGTTGTATGTTTCTTAACACCAGTATTTTGTTTTGCATATTTCCACTTGCATTAATTATATTAAAACAACCTCAATTTACATTAACTCTTGAAAATTAATTAGAAGCACAAATTCTATGCTGCTCTTATTTAAGGCTTTGGCTTGACCAAAAATATTTTTCCCATTGTGCTGAACTGTGTATGATAGAAAGTCATGTTAATCATCAAATTGTTAGTAATTGTAATCATTGTGAAATAAAAAGGGAATATAGTATTTATATAATGCCTTTGCATAAGATCAAAGTGCTTTACATTCATTTCGCTGCCACTAGGAAATCATCAGAATCATTTTCATCTGGGCGGCTGCCTGTTAAGCACTCAAATCTATCCACACTTTAGGTTGTGATATTTCCCCTAACAGTGTCCATTTTACACCTGAGTAGAGAGGAGTAAGTGCCTTGCCCAAGTGCAGAGTGTGTTGGTTGTACTGGGACTTGAACCCACAACCTTCAGATTATGAGTAGGTCATTTGATTCACTGGACCACACTTGCCCTAATTATGTATGTGTTGCTGCCAAACATTTTCTCCATTCTATGGATCTAATCACTTCACTGGAGTTGTTATTCACATGGCATTGGCAGTGTTTAAAGTCTAGACAATTTGCAAAATTAAGGATATGAAGTCACCTGTAGACGAGCCATTTGTAAATGGAAGCTCATGAGGGAAATAAATAATGTGGTACAACAGACATCCCATTGGAAGAATTTTGGTAGCGAGAGTATAATTGCATAACTGCATAAGTGCTTTGAGTTGTGTTCTATTCAAGTACTGCATGGTTGGAAGGGAAATGTGTCAACTTATTTTTCCCAGGGATGAAGGATAGAAGTCCTGTATCTAGTACTTAGTAAAAGCTGATACCCTATTTCCCTAATGTAAAATGATCTAGTATTTGTTTTATTACATTAGCTCATGAATATTTATGAGGTGTAATCACTATTTTGCTGACCTGATTTCAATTCTCATTTTTATAGGCATTGCTATTTTGAAATGCTATTCTAGTATCATTCTGAAACATCCAGCACATCAAACAATGGTTTTCAAAAGAGGACTTTAAACTCTACAGCCAAAGGCCAGCCTATAGGTCAATGTTGGATGGTGTACTAGGAGACCACTATTTTAACCACCAATTGTACTAGCAACCTTAATCAGCTTTTATCCTGGTTGAATTGGATGATTGTGATATCCAAGTTGAATTCAGCCCACTTATAGATTTATCACCAAACCAAATAGACTTCAGAATAATAGTAATAGGAAACAGTCTCTCTCACTGAGTGGTTTCCATATTTTGTGTGTATATGGAAGCCTAGCCTGCAACAGTTGACCCAATATTATGAGTCAAGAGTTTTGCTCAAGTCTCGGACTGTTGAAAGTTAGCTCGTATCATTACGAAAATTTCTTGCAATATCCTTTTGCAATAAGCTTAAGTTCATTTTGAACTTTCTTTGAAAGTTTCAACATTTCCCAACCACAGGAAAATTGAAGAAGGTATTTTGTCTAAAATGACAAAAATGATGCTGCTGATGGGGCTGAAATTGAGGACATGTTTGCATTAGACAAAGTTCATCTCACTTTGCATGGATTAGGTACAGTTTTGTTTATTACATTCTGAAATCATTAACAACATGCATGCTACTGACTCTATAGAGCTGACTATTCTGAGACACTCAAGAATGAGCATGCTTGAACTCATGTGACTGCATTTTTCTTGCTTTTAAAAAGATAATGATAACAAATCACTTGTAAACTTCGAGTATATTTTAGCTTTTGGACTGTTTGATACTCATGACCTGTACAAAAGTTACACAAAGGAAGAGAAAGTAATGTACAACAGAGAAAACATAACTCTCTGGTAGTGAGTGCCCTTCTCTTTACATGACCCATGGATTCAATACACTGCAAATTGGGTATGGCTGTTTAGTGACCCTGATGAATTCAGCAGACCTTTATGGAATATGCTCTATAAGTCTGCTGAATTCATCAGGGTCAATAGTGACCCAGGGTCACAAAATGGCCATACCCCTGCAAATTGTTAATGTGGAAACTGAAAAGTAACTCCATGATGCATCACGCTATACTAAACTTAGCTCTGGTGAGCTCCGCTCCTAAATAGTCTGCCAGGAGGATTGGTTATGCTTTAATACCCATTGTTTCATGGAAGTTGTGATTTGGCTCAGATTGTTTTTGTTCTAGTGTACATATTTACCTAGCTGTGGTTTCAATTCATACGTGGAATTACATGTTCTGATTTCACATGAAAGTTCAATGACTCACACATACCCACCCACTTATAATTCATACCTAGAGAGTAATAGGTTACTTTCTCTGTATGTATGTGCATCATTTAACTTGCCTGGGAATTGAAACTATTAGGAACTAGTAAAGTTTGTTACTTGCATTATCCATTGTAGAACACTCTTTATCATAGCTGGAAACTCTTTCACAAAACAAATTAATGAGGAGGATATTTGATTCAGTTTCTGAAGTATTGGTCCCGACAGATTTACAAGTAGTGATGGACAACTATTAGAGGCCATGGTCCAATGCTAATAGCCTCATCTCTAGAACCCCAGATTTTACCTGAGGTGGTCGATATTTGGGTGTCTAAAGAAAGCTACTATTTTTCTCATTTACCATTTGTAACCTTAGACCTGAACTATGTTTGGCTTGGATATTATGAGCAAAAATGTGCTCCATTTTGGTCGACCTTTATTAATTTTACAGAGTACTCTATGGGACTTAAAAATCATGTTTTCAGTTCTCACATCAAAACAAATTGAAATATCAGTGCAGAACTCTACAGATGGGGTTTTGAGGTCAGGGTCAACCAAACAAGATAAAAACCTTAAATAATGAAATCGGGGCATCCCCCTTTAATCATGATGTTTTCCTGATCATGCAAGGGTGTTGAGTTAGCATTATTTTCCGAAGTTACAAAACCGATGTCACAAAAGCAGACAGAATGTAAAATGCTTCTGTTCTGGTACATTTTCACAAAATATGACATTTAAATTTGCTTGCAAATGATAGTCTAAGGCCATTGGAAGAATAGAGATATATTTTACACATAAAAATAACATACCCCAAAACAGATAGGGGCATTAATAAGAGGCCAAAGACATCCAAGCTATATTTTTATCTGTAACCATCTTGTGTTACCAGTAGCTTACCCCAATCCTTCCACACAGACTCTACACCATTCAAAACCAAACAGAACTGAGACCAGAAATTACATTTAACCTGTGTGATGTGATTGCATCATCAAGCAAACATCCACACACGTGTACAAAATTGCTGGCCCGGTCCGGGGCTTGGCGAGCAACACTAGTGCCTTGTCATCCCCGACCACGGACCTGGCGTCTGATGGTTCCGCTGTTCAAATCCACATTGAAACCTCTTGCCTTTCCCTTGTTTCTCTTTCTCTATTCCTCCCTTCTCTTCTGGGACATAGGCTAAAATGGGAAGGGTGCTAGGTTTAGCAGTGTACACTGATTTTATCTCAACAAATTTTAATAATGCATATATGCACATTTTATGGACAGGGGGAGAGCGTGGCCCACTGGGTAGGGTATGCGCCTTTGCTGCAGAAGGTCCTCGGTTCAAGTCCCGCCAGGGCCACTTGCTGGGATTTAATCTAGTACTAAATTGTGGATTTGATTTGTATAATTGTTTAAAACTATTGATTAAAAACTGGAATCCATCTCTCCATGGTCCATGGTTCATTTGGATTTAGGCAAACAGACCATGAGAATATCACATCCTTCAGAGAGGATGTTAAGCTGTTGGTCCCAGGTACATGGAGAATCATGCCTGTATGTGTAAATCGCAGCCGGTTTCGATTAAGGTAGGGTGGAAACCCCTGGCTGTCCAGAGGTGTCCTGGAACCCTGGGCATCATTAGAAAGCAGTGTCTGAACACTGAATGATTTACCCAGGCATAAATAAATAACTAATCTTCAGATAAAGCAATATAATTATGCTGAATCAGCAAATTGATTTGGATTGATACATACCTCCCTGATTTAAACTGTTAGTTTGCTGGTCTTGATTGTTTATTACATTTTCTATTGTCATTGTAACTTGGAGTCTCTTCTTTTTTGCTAAAATAGAAGTGTACGTATTGTAAAAGAAGTTGAAAAGCTGCAAGATTTAATTAGGTATCACAACACGGGTGATTCATATTAATCTCTTCAGTCCTGTGATAATCACCAGAGCATTAATAATTAATATCTTCCATGTATACTTATTAAACCATACACTTTGGATATGTAATCAACTGCAACACCTTCCGTATCAAGCCTGCCATGTGGATTTATTCCCACAAGGACACGGCTCTTTCGTCTTACATGACACCGTTGAGTGTGTTTTAAGTCCCTATATCTTTACAAGACAAACATAACAATTCATCATGGAGCTTAAAGGCTGACTCAGAGATTTCCCGTGGAGGGCGCCCTCAATTTTCAAACAAATTGTGTTTTTTGCATACACATAATGCTTGCCCATATGATAATCACTGTGTGAAATAACTGAGCTCAAAACGAAGTCCTTCATATAGAAAATCACAACTTTGTTTAAAAATTCCGGATCCGGAAATTTTGTTATACACGGTATCCTATGGCACTGTTATACTGTACATAAATGTGTATTGCATGAAAACGCAAAATCCGATTCATCTCTAACTTTGGAATTAAGCATTTTGGGTGAGTATCTTTAGTTCTAGTTGACTATTTTAAATTACTACACACAAAACATATATTTAGAAATCTCTGAGTCAGCCTTTAAACCTGCAGAATCTTCTGTGTTATTTAAAAGTTAAAATTTTGTGCAACTGTAGCAATATGTTTCAGCTCTCTTTTCTTAGGTCAAGGAAGGGATTGTGATAAAATTAAAGAAAAGTAGGAAATTAAAGGTGTTGACCCAATTTAATTATATCAAGTTTTCATTTTGATTGAATTACCTTGACCCCAAAACCCCATCTGTATAGTTCCGTGTCAATATTTCAATCCATTTTGATATGGCGGCTAATAATGTAATTTTGTAAGCCTCTCTGTAAAATTACTATGAATCAACCAGAAAGGGGTACATTCTCACAACTAACATCTAAACCAAACATCTTTAGCTTAGGGGAAATGAGAAAAATAGTACCTAGCTTCTGATACCGAAATTTAGACCACTTGCTGTAAAATTGTGGGTTCTTAGGACAAGACTATTAGCAATCGAACCATGGACCGTCAAGAGTGAACAATATTGTTGTGGATGCTGATCATTTAGCATGGTTCTCTTTGTCAGAAAATAAGTTTCTTTTTTAATTCCCTCTGCTACCAAAATGGTACGTCCATGAATGTGAATAGAACAATTGTTTGCACAGGTATTCTCAAGTACCAATGATAAAGGGGTAACTTCATAATGCAGCCATAAGTTATCTAGTGGTGCCCACTGGCAACCTGTGGATGCACTCAGTTGATTATGTTAACTATAACCTCAGCTAGAATCCCAGCCTTTGTTGTTGGCTGCCTTAAAGGCCGACTCAGAGATTTCCTGAGGAGGGCGCCCTCAAATTCCAAAAAAATCGTGTTTTTTGCATGTACATAAAGCTTGTCCATATACTAATCACTGTCTGAAATTGCTAAGCTTAAATCGAATTCCTTCATATAGAAAATCACAATTTTGTTTAAAAATTCCGGATCCGGAAATTTTATTATACACAGTATCCTATGGGACGTAATACTACACATAATTTTTTTTTTTTTTTTTTTTAGAAAAATAGTACCTAGCTTCTGATACCGAAATTTAGACCACTTGCTGTAAAATTGTGGGTTCTTAGGACAAGACTATTAGCAATCGAACCATGGACCGTCAAGAGTGAACAATATTGTTGTGGATGCTGATCATTTAGCATGGTTCTCTTTGTCAGAAAATAAGTTTCTTTTTTAATTCCCTCTGCTACCAAAATGGTACGTCCATGAATGTGAATAGAACAATTGTTTGCACAGGTATTCTCAAGTACCAATGATAAAGGGGTAACTTCATAATACAGCCATAAGTTATCTAGTGGTGCCCACTGGCAACCTGTGGATGCACTCAGTTGATTATGTTAACTATAACCTCAGCTAGAATCCCAGCCTTTGTTGTTGGCTGCCTTAAAGGCCGACTCAGAGATTTCCTGAGGAGGGCGCCCTCAAATTCCAAAAAAATCGTGTTTTTTGCATGTACATAAAGCTTGTCCATATACTAATCACTGTCTGAAATTGCTAAGCTTAAATCGAATTCCTTCATATAGAAAATCACAATTTTGTTTAAAAATTCCGGATCCGGAAATTTTATTATACACAGTATCCTATGGGACGTAATACTACACATAATTTTTTTTTTTTTTTTTTTTAGAAAAATAGTACCTAGCTTCTGATACCGAAATTTAGACCACTTGCTGTAAAATTGTGGGTTCTTAGGACAAGACTATTAGCAATCGAACCATGGACCGTCAAGAGTGAACAATATTGTTGTGGATGCTGATCATTTAGCATGGTTCTCTTTGTCAGAAAATAAGTTTCTTTTTTAATTCCCTCTGCTACCAAAATGGTACGTCCATGAATGTGAATAGAACAATTGTTTGCACAGGTATTCTCAAGTACCAATGATAAAGGGGTAACTTCATAATACAGCCATAAGTTATCTAGTGGTGCCCACTGGCAACCTGTTGATGCACTCAGTTGATTATGTTAACTATAACCTCAGCTAGAATCCCAGCCTTTGTTGTTGGCTGCCTTAAAGTCTGACTCAGAGATTTATTTTTTAATATATTAATTAAAAATAGTTAACTAGAACTCAAGATAGTCACCTAGAATGCTCAATTCCAAAGTTTGAGATGGATTGGAGTTTTCGTTTTGATGCAGTAAACATTTATGTGTATATAACAGTGCCATAGGATACTGTGTATTACAAAATTTCCGGATCCGGAATTTTTAAACAAAGATGTGATTTTCTATATGAAGGACTTCGATTTGAGCTTAGCTATTTCATACAGTGATTAGTATATGGACAAGCATTATGTACATGCAAAAAACACAATTTTTTTGGAAATTTAGGGCGCCCTCATCGGGAAATCTCTGAGTCGGCCTTTAAGGCAGGAAGTCACATAGGATCACTTAGTTCACTGTTGTTGTAGTCTGTTGATGTAGTCTGTTTTTGATGTAGCTGGTTGTTGTGAAAAAGGTTAACATTTGCCTGTAATATCTGCATGCTTCAATGGATTTAAACCAAACTTGAGTGATAGATGCAATGTGGGATCCTGCATTTGTTCATGAGGTCAAAGGTCACATACCAAAGTCAAAGGTCGCATACCAAGGTGAAAGGTCACATGAAGTAAAGTTGTAAGATAGGCTGAAAATGTAAAATTGACCTGAATTGAAAAGTTGAAGTTCATTTGGAACCAAACTTGGTTTATGGATACTACATGCAAACCCTCACTTGTTTACGAGGTCAAAGGTCACATGTCAAGGTCAAAGGTCATATGAGGCCTATCATTCACAATCCGCGATGGCAGGCGACACAAGCGATCCAAGGACCATGTTATTTTGTGTCAAAATGCAAATGTGTATGTTCTGCATGTGTTGCACCCTTACATGTTTCCCTTTTGTGGTGTCATGGGGCTGCTTGGTGTGAGTGTGGGTATTTTCAATTTAGCCCAAGGAATCCTGAAACCCTCTATGTAACAACTTACTAGTTGACTAGTAAATGTTGATATTTTTAATTCTCCTCTTAAAATCTTGAGCCTTATTACAACAAAATTTGTTTACCCAAATCATATTTGCCACGAGTTGAACATACTTACGAAATAACTATAATTAGTTCTGAATTTCACTTGATCTACTCACTCTTTGGTCATTACATATTATCTTTTGTAGGTGTTAATGACACTTGACAGTGTTGTTAGAAGGAGCTTATATACCTATGACCCCCTCTTAACCCTCCAACACAAACTTTAACACCCATGGATAAATTGATTAACCTCTAGCCTGGAGGCATTTCATAGCATTAAATAAATTCATTGGTACTTGATGCCCTGAGGGTGTAAAATCTAAATTAAATCATTAGTGATATGGCGGAAAGTCTCTGAACAGCTGCTCACCTAGGATAAGTATAGGCAATAGGGATCTCAACCCCCCTGGGCTGTTTGACTCTTCTTCCCCTTCCTATTTTACTGTGTTTTTACTTTTATAAATAAAGAATAACTTAAGGTTGATGACCTGAAAGATTGATGAATGGAATCTTGATTACCTGAAGAGTTTTGACAAATTAATCTTTGAAGGAAGGCTAGATAAGATAATAGAACTATGCCATCTCATAATTTGTCCTACCTGCAGGCTTGGATTTCATACGTTGCTTAACTTCTGCTTGGATCTCAGTCATATGCCAGATTTCTCTTTACTTTATCAATGATGAAAACACACAGGCTCTTTTGACTTTGAAGGCTTGTGTTTGTAATACAAATCAACGACTCTACATCCAATGAATATGCATATTTTTTATCACGCTCAAATATGCGGATGCATGAATGCATGTTTGATTTGTGATGAACCACTCTGTAACATGTTTGAACCCATAAATGGACCAGAGATATAATGAAATTGCTAGACCTCGGGGTTAAACCTGCAAATTCACACAAGCAAATAAACCTTTTCAAATCTACGTTTTCCAAACATGATGGCTCCCAATAAGTGCCCTGTTTATAAACAACAGGTCATCACATGCAGCTGAAGGCACAGCACTTTACACTGATTTGCCTTTGCATATTATATGTTACTAGCAAGCGCGTGTGAATGTAAACAAGCGAATGAGGACTCTCGGGTATGTTGCATTTTGCTACTAACATTTCCGGTGTTCATTTGGAAAGGTCTATTACATTACGTATGGTAGCTGGCAGTGGAGTACCGACTGGGGGGGGGGGAAGTTGCTCCCTCTGGGTCGACTGCCTCGGTACGCCACTGGTAGCTGGATTTTGCAGTACTCACTCAAAAGTGCTCCACTTTGTTTGGCTAAGGAGGGACATACATTACAAGTTCACCTATATAGTTACACCTTACAGTTATGGTAATTGAATATGCTTAATATAATACTCCTAATTGAATTATAAGGATCATAATATCAATTAGGATGGAAACCCAGCCCTAGGGATAGAATTAGGTGTACAATTACAACATGTTTCTGCTTTGGCTACTTATAATGATGATAAAATCAGGGCATTTTAATATGCGGAGGAAGGACTGACGGCTATATACACCATGCAGTAGAACAAGTTAAGTTGCATATCTGTGGCGTAACCGCCGCCTTGACATGGTCCACCCCTAAGAAGGCAAAATACACATGCACACAAGCGCACACATGTATGCTTGTTTGTGTGCACACACATGCATACACACCATATTTACTTCTGCCTACTTCCATTGCCGAACGGGTCCTTGGTCCTAAGTTTCTACCAGCACCCCATATGTTAAAATGGGCTCCGATGATTCCAAATTACTTACACTCTCCACTCAAAAGGATAGTATCAAGTCCATTGTGCAATAACAAACTTGCCAATACGCTTTGCTGCAAGAATATAGCAATTTAAACAATTTCCTTTTCAGTATATCTCGCCTTTTCCTTTTATTATTGCAATTAAATGTTTTTCAGAAAAGTCAGTGATTCCAAAATTTAGACTTAATGTTGCCATTGCTTTGTGCCAGAATATTTTGATCCACACTCCTTGCAGAAAAACAAGGAAGCAAGATGATAAAATGGTTGTACTCCAGACACTTTTTTGATGTCAGGAATGTAACAATTGATATTCCTCTTTTATCATATCATATACATTAATAAAAATGTATGGATTATTTTGACTGCTCTGCAATATGTTTTGTGTGCTCTATAATACTGAGATCGCAATCAATCCATAAATACTGTTCCATAGATATATAAAAATGAAATGTTTGGACACATGTCACACTTCCAAGCAAAAAAAAAAAATACCCATTAACCAAACATGATAGATGTACTCTATGACACTTTTCATGTACACACTGCATGGATATCTTTGACACATCAACAACAGAAAAAGACACAGGAATGTAAAATTTCCGTATTTCATATAAAATGATCTTAACAATTTAGAAATGGGAAATAGCCAATGGGGAAATTAGTATAACTAGGCCATCCAGGAAGAAATAGATTAACATACTACACAAGTGATCCCTCCTGTCTTTGTACTCAAGAATTGATATTGGTCAGGAAGGCCACTACCTGTTAAATAATTAAACAAGACTTTACACTAAGTGGCGTGCAAGCAAGCATTCCCCAGTGGCGTACCGAGGCAGTCGATCCAGAGGGGGCAGAATTCCCAAGTCGTCCCACCAGAGTGGGCAAAAATAAGTCGCCCGGGTGATTTGCTCTAATTATGTCTGAACTTAAAGAAATGTGTGTGTAGCACTTGAAAATCGCCAAATTTATTTTTAATTTTGCCAACATTTAGGCTTAAATTGGTTGAAATTCCTCAAAGAAGAGGGATGAAAAATGCATATTTTGGTCCATATTATCCCCTTTTTTTAGCCAAAGTATTTGGTATAGATAGGATTCCTACCACTGTCACCAGCAGGGCTTGAAAAAATGTAAATTTCCCGGGAAGATAGTTGCATTTCTCACAGATTTCCCACTATATCCTATGTATAAATTTCCCTCCAAATGGCCAAGTTTCCCTCCAAATGGCCAACTTAACTGGGAAGGAGCTTCCCATATTCCCCACTTTTTCGAGCCATGGTCACCATGGAGTAGGGTTGGACAGTAGGGATCCTGGTCAAACGATAAAAAATGGCATATTTTACAGGGTGGTTTCAGTTTACGTGTACAAATTTGTAAATTTGTTGTGTTATAGATTATTGGTTCTTGCTTCTTAGAAAGTGTTTATATTGTCCTTACAATCCAATTTGATAGGTAATAAGATATTTTCTACCATATTTTCTATTGTAAACTTGATGGAAAGTATGGGTATGAATTCTACTGCTTCACCTTTAAAAAATCAAAATCCTATTGAAATAAATAGAGAATATGAGAATTAACAAAATCTCATGTTTGCAATTACCATGATAACAAATGCCTGTGTCATCTGATTCAGCCAAAATTGTGCTTCTGCCAATCGTAGACTCTCCAGGAGAGCCACTACAGAAGAGCCAGCCAGAAACATGTGATGTCCAAAGATGAAAGAAGTTCTGGCTATCCTGTAGTTACAAGTGTTGTACTGATTGACACATCATATCAGAAGTTGAAAAACTTGACACATGAAATGTTTTTATGTCATAAATACTTATTATGATAGGAAAGTGGAGGTAGTTGGACAAATATAGGGAACTCTGCAGGGACGATAGTAACTCTGACTTTGCTGACAAGATTTCCTGTTGTGTTTGGACAGACGTAGCACAGGGTCTCTTTTTACACATGTGACCGATGCTGGTAAATGAACCATTGACCGAGAGTTAAGGAATTCAATGTTTTAGTGATGTCAACCCTCAGGTGACAAATGATATCAGCCTTTGAGATCGTCAGAATCAATTTACACCTTGTACATAACAGTAGCAACTCTCACATGCCTACTACCTAAAAACAATAGGTAGTAAACAATAGCACATATTGGAAGAAAAAAGTAACGCTTACCAAATTCATGATTTCATTTATTATGCAACTATCATGATTTCATTAATTATGCAACTATCTGTGAGAGATGTACAAATTGAAATGCCGACACCCTATTGTCTGTTTTGAGTCCTTTCATATTTAACAAAGCAGTCACAGTTTATTCCACTTGCTTACTCTAGATCACTATATGATGATCAGCAACATAAGGCAATATTCTTCGCCACAGGTGAAAAATGTGCCTTACCCATGATACTTAGCAGCTCGGTTCCAAGTCGCCTATTAGCATGCTCTCATAATCATTGCACCTCAAAGCACACAAACCACCTTCTTGGCCTTCAACAAAATACCCCAATACACGTGCATAAGAGGGTCGTGGAGTGCCAAATTGTGTGAACACATATTTGAATACGGAATAAATCGCTATCTCATCTTAGTGGCGCTGTTCTGCGCAGTTCACGCTCCATAGAAAAACGTATTCATACAATTTGGCAGCCCTCTGTGGTGATAAGATCAATATTGTAAATGTGCACAAAAGTCAACATGCCAATGCCCTACATGGTACACTGCTCAAGAAAGGGCTTGCAATCCAGTTTATATAACACCCTTTTAGATTAATCTTGTCATCCCTATAAATGGGGACTTTAGTTTGAAACAATGCTGGGAAAGAGCTTCTGAGCATAACTTAGTATTTAATGTTAAAATAGCAAATGCTGTTACAGATTTTTGCGTATCCATATTGGGCAAAGTAAGGTACACATTGGTTGTTATTTTGTTCAATCTGCTTGCTAGTGTATTGCAACAGGAATTCAGCCAATGGAAGTACCTTTTCCTAATGAAATACCCAAGGGCAATTGGTGAGTTAAGGCCAACTCTCAGTGGAAATCACACAAAGGTGTTTAGTATTATATTAAAGGGGAAAGTGAAAATTGCAAAGGGTAGTGGCTGATTTAAAATAAAATCAAAATAAAACTTTAGAAGGAAATCAGTTTTAGATATAATGGAATTATTTGATCAAATCAAAGGTCAAAACCAGAAATTGCTAAGGGCAATTGGTGATTTAGAGTGAAGTAAAACTTTCAAAGGAAGTTAGTTAGAGGTGTTTGAAAATAATTTCAAACTTCAAATTGAAAATTGTCAAGGGATTGGGTGATTTTAAATGTAAACTAAGGAAAATTCTCTGTGGAATCAACATTAGGTCTATGTTTTCATCTTTATGTTCAAATCAAAGTCAGAATTTGGAAATTAGTCCTGTTAAGGTAATACTTTAAAATGGCAAGAGGCGATTTACAGATTATGGTGATGCTAGAAATTGACCAAATTTAACCTAGCATTTTGAATACAAAGCTTGAGTGCTCATAGGAATGTTGCATGTTTTAAAAATAAATCAGACATCTCTCAGACATTGCTTTAGACACTGGTAATCTATGCTCTGCCTTTCAAATATTCCCAAGTGGACAGAAGTAAATCCCTTCCTTCAAAACTGCCTATTTTTGCAGCTGCAATATTTTGGGCAAATTCAACTTTATCACATTTCATGAAATTTTATAATGTTGCTATGCTTCAACAAGACCCCTGTAGTTGCTATTGTAAAGTGTATCTTTGCATTGATTTATATTTGTGTTGAAAAACATTAAAAATTATAAAGCATACCAAAATAATGAATTTTAGGTTTTGGTACCCAGCCCATTCCTTTTCCCATGTGCAGGAAATCTTGGCCTAAACATACCTTGAGGTTTTTTCCCCTTTTTAGTGATATTGTGAAAAGATGGATAATAAACCAAGAAAGGTCATTATCGTGACTTACAGTAGCTGGGGCTGATAATGTAGAGTATGAGATGAGCTTTGATAGTGTCGATATTCGAAATGCAACATTTTAAGATTGTTGTAGTGTATTAGAGGAAATAGACGAGTGTAAGATTTAGGCTCTATTGGTAACAACAAATTTCAAAAAAGTTTGAAACCTAATTATTTCATTAAATAATTGGCAAGAATTGTTGGCTGTTTTTCAACTTGTGCAGATGAAGAGCAATGACATGTATTGATGACACCATGATGAAATCGGCTTTCACTCAATTTTAAGCTGTTAAAAGTGACACAGTGTGATTGCAGCATATATTTATTTCCTTTTTGGTTTGGAAGATTGTCAACTAAAGTGCATAATTAAGTTTTCTTAGAAGCAATTGCGTGTATTGCACTGGTCTGTAGGCTTAGCTGAGATAATCTTGATTACCAAACAAAATAATATTAATCCTATGAGTACTACTTGATGATTGGTCAGAAAAACAGCTATACCATTAATTGGGCCAATCAGAAGCACGGTAAGAACGGTGTAGGTGCTGAAGAGGATTGATTGAGAGATTTTAGAAAGTGTATTATTTGGTTAATCCAGTGCCCATGAGGTTTCATCCAAATGCAAAACCAATTAACAAAAAGTTTAATTCTCACAAGTCATGGACAAGACAAACTGGGATGATAAATTTCAGATTGTCCTCTGTCAATGCTATGATTGGTTCAAGGGTAATTTTGAACTTGACAGTATAATGTGATTATATAATCAGAGCATGTGTTTTCTGTAATTGACAGATTATACAGCCATGTAGCCAGTTTGTTCATGAGACTACAGATACTACTCTTGAGAATACCTACCCATTAAACATAGACTCACAGCCAATACTCCATAATTTTCTGCCCATAGATTGAGACAGTGACCAGAAACATACAAATCCAGGGGGATGAGTATGCACCTGGGGTCTGAGCAACTAGTTCAGACCAAATATAGGCTTCTTTTACATTATTTTGGCAAAAATCCAGTGGGAATCCGAGCATCCAAAGCATCCTCCTCGCTGCCTGCACCATTACAAAGTAACAGCATAGGTACTTCTGCTCAGGCTTGTATGGTAGACTTATGGTGTTCTAGATCTTATTGAGTTTTGTCAACATTTCATGCATGTATTTCCATTTTCAATACCAACCAAATATATCTGAGGGTTTTGACAATTCTCAAACCAAAATTAACAAAAAATGGTAAACAGATTGTTTGGCACCCTCTATTCAAACAGTGGGAGTGTAACTGCAGAGTAGTTGGGGAGGGAAAGCTGACATGTTTACTCCAGTACTGTCTCTACTGTATCTATATACCTTTCGTTCACATATTTCAATAGTCACATGGTTAGTTATCGCAGAGGAGACACTCCACACTACACCTAACTGGTGTACTTTAGAAGAGCTATTCTGTAGCAACTGCATGGCTCAGTGTGTACTACAGTATAGGCTACATCACAAGAATGATTCTGGCCTTGTGTAGGACACACAATTGATTATCTAATTTGGTTTTCAACTCGAGGACTAATAGGATAAATAGAAGGGACAGTGTTGAAAAGCTCACTATACACATTTTGAGGTGTCATACATTGTCACTTAAATTGACCCAAATTGACTTCATTTCTTCGTCAGCAGTGAAAGCATTATATATCTTGGGACAAATTGAATGAAGACATATCAGGATGGAGACGCAGTAAACCAGGAGTCTGAAGGTGTTGTATCTAACTCTTACTATATGGCATTGCCTCTTTTAATGTTGTCAATTTCATCTTAACACCAAGAGAGTTGTATCAACAAGATCAAAGTCAGACCACAAGAGCCCAACGTGCATACCTACATATGTCTGTCTTGTATGTCGATTACAGCCAAGTCCCATTAACAGAGAGGTGTAGGGAGGGACCCACCTTTAAAAGAATTACAAAATTTTGTTCTTGAATAGCCTATGAAAACCTTATTTGGTCCAGAAAGAACATAAAGTCATTGCACCAGATTTAAAAAAGAAAACTTGCCCATTCTGAAGATGAACATCTTCCACAGCCATGCCAATGCCTGCCTTGATGGCATCCCATAAAGATGAGCTAAAATGCTTTTTTATCCCCCTGGCTGAAATATGCTTTTTATCATTCCCCCTGGCTTGAAAAGCAGAAGGGGGATTATTCTAATCATCAATGCGTTCGCGTCTGCGTCGGCGGCGTCCCCAACACCTCTTGGGAACTCGATAACATGAACCCATTAAGGGTTACTGGTGATGTAACTTGGTGGGTGATATCTGACTGCCATGCCCTTCATCTGATTAGATTATGGGCGGGGTGGGTGGCATATCTATTAGGTACCTAATTGTGCATAATAATGAGTTTAATTTGGGGTAATTTTACTCAAAATCTTGTGAACGCGATAAGCATGAGCCATAAGGGTTATGGTGCAGAGATGCCAATCTTTCCGATTTTGAATTCGGGATCCGATTTTTTTTAGCATTTCGGGATTAAAATCCTATTTTCTATACATTTTTCATTTCTTCAGATTTTTTTACTTTTTCTTTTCCTTTTCCGATTTTTTATTGTTTTATCGTAGATTGATTTTTAACGGAATTCCTTGTTCTCATAATCTGTCTCTCAGACTCTGATGCACTCAAAGTACCATCGAACATCGGTATAATTAAATAGGTTTTGGGCGTACATCGCTATTTTGTATAGAGACTAGCTAAATGCAAGCATGTCACCCTTGCATGCAAGCTTGCTCTAGATCGGAAAAATACCGCAATCGACAGAATGAACGCTGCCAATTGAATTTACAAGCCTTGGAAACAATTTAAAAGACATCGAGAAGTAAAGGGTCAACACGTTTCCCTACGTTTACTCAAGAAAAGCTATAACTTTGCAGTTTGACATAGTAAGACAACTTATTGGGTATGTTGTAACATTTGTTCATGACCGGCAAGTCTTCAAATTTTGATCCATTGCTTCAATTTGAAGGCTGATTGCATGTTTGCAACTGCGTAGTAGCTATAACTTGATGCCAAGGAAATGAACTGCAAAGGAAAAGCCCCAAAGCGTGTCTTGTATCAATTAATCATTATGTTTAACTTTGGTGGCTTTTAAATACCTGAAAGTTGAATTTGATCAAACAAGCACGACTAGTACTTAGTAGTAAGTGAGATGATTGAAGTCCCCAGAACTAAGGCGTTAGCCCCATTCTTCACATTTACAGTTAATTTTAACTCTTTTGAATGATATTTTACTCTCCGAAATGGTCCTTTCCTGTAGCTCTCCTGTGCAGGAACCCTCTGGCTTCGAGGGGCTTCGCCCCTCGACCCCACCAGGGGCCCTTAAGCGGGCACCTGGACCCCCGGCCCGTTAGGGGCGATATTCCGGTCGCTTCGCTCCCTTCGTTCACATTTTCAGATTTTTTTCCAACTCCCATTGGCTTCTCTGATGGTGATTTGACTTGGTGGTTGGTTTCGGACGGGCCATCCCATTTCATCTGATTAGATTAATGGGCTTGGCATATGCGAATTAGGTGCCTAATTTGGCATAATTAATGAGTTAGAATTGGGGTATTTTACCCACAGCAACAATCTTGTGAACGCGATTACATGAGCCCCATAGTGTTATGGTGATTTGACTTGGTGGGTGGGATCGGACTGCCATGCCTTCATCTGATTAGATTAGGGCGTGGCATATGCTAATTATTAGTTACCTATTTGCATAATTAAAATGAGTTAATTGGGGTATTTTTACCCAAAAAGCTGTGAACAAACTATCTGAAGAGCCATAAGTCCGATTTGATGAAACTGATGGAGGGGTGGGGAATCACATACTCTTGCGCTGATTAGGTTTGGTGGGGTGTCCCGGTTAAGGTGGGTTGTCCTGGTTAAAGGGGGTTGTCCGTGTTTAAGGGGGGTTGTCCAGCTTTAGGGGGTTGTGGGTTTAAGGGGGATTGTTGGGGTTAAGGTGGGTTGCTGGGTTTAAAGGGGGTTTGTCCGGGTTTAAGGGGGGTTGTCCGGGTGTTAAGGGAGGTTGTCCGCTTTAAGGGGGGTTGTCCAGCTTTATGGGGTTTGTTGGGTTTTAAGGTGATTTTTGGGTTTGTAATGGGGGGGTTGTCTGGGCTTAAGGGGGGCTTGTGTGTTTAAGGTGGGTTGCACGAGTATAATGTGTGTTTGTCCATATTTAAGGGGTGTTGTCTGGGTTTAAAAGGGGGTTGTCAGCTTTAAGGGGGTTGTTGCGGTTTAAGGGGAATTGTTTTGGGGTTTAAGTTAAGTGGGTTGTCTGGGTTTAAGGGGGGGTGTCCGGGTTTAAGGGGGTTGTCTTAAAACTTAAGGTGGATTGTTGGGGTTTCATGTGGGTTGTCCGGGTTTTAAAGACAGGGTTGTCCGGGTTAAGGGGGGTTGTCTGGGCTTAGGGGGGGTTGTGGGGTTTAAGGTATTTTTGGGTTTAAGGGGGGTTTTTGGGTGTAAAGGGGTTTGTGGCACATATACCGTATAACATTCGCAGAACGTGCACACATGCACGCGCATGCATGTATGAACGCGACTGTGCGTATGCATTGCGCGGACGTTGCACATGGGTTTTCCGGGTGTTAGGGGGGTTCTGGCTTTAAGGGGGATGTTGGGTTTAAGTGGGTTGTCCGGGTTTAAAAAGGGTTGTCCCGTGTTTAAGGGGGGTTTTCTGGGCTTAATGGGGCTTGTTGTGGTTAGGTGGGTTGCACGAGTTTTAAATTAAGTAAGAGGGGGTTGCCCAGGTTTAAAGGGGGGTTGGGGGTTTAAGGGGATTTTTGGGTGTAAAGGGGGGTTTTCAGCTGATTATTAAAAAATTGAAACCGCTCCCGCCAGGGGGAATTTAGGCGATTCGAGAACCGCGACGTTTATTTTTAAATTCTGCTCTCTCCAAATTATGCTAGGTTATGAACTGGATTGCATTTGTATATGTATATTTTCGAATTTGCTTGATTGTGGTAGTAAAAAGATATGACAATTCATCAAATTGCAAAATGTTGACAACATGACAGTATTTTTGCATTGAGTTGCATCCATATGTGTACTGTCATCATTTATAACTAACTTTATGGTTTACTGTAAAAATAATACTATTTCTATTTTCCTCAAGCTGCAAGCTTAGCAAGCCTTTGTTCTCTCCCAGTCTGGCTTCATGAGACAGATTTAGGGTGAAAGAAAATTGTCAATGAGAAGGGTATGAACCTATTTTAGCATTGTGTGTTTAACACTCAGGTTGTCTTACAGTCATCCTATGGAAGGAAAACCTTGCCTTCCTGGAGCACTAACGCAGGGCACTACTAATTTACACTGAATTAAAATGTGTGAAGTCTAGGCCAGTTAGAGGTCATTTTTTTCTTAAGTTGAAAATGATTAGTTTGTATAATGTGTCATCCTGAAGTTCCTGTTATAATCATTCCTAGGGTCGCCATTCATACACAACCGATTTCTTCATGGGATAACCTGTGAAGTAGCTGTTAAAGTGGCCGTGGAATACCCACCCGCATGGGGACCACAAATCGCCGGCCGCAAAGTGGGGGTAACTATCCACTTAGGTACCACGCAGTAGCCTAACCACTAGCCACCCTATGTGGGATGTAGGAGTACCTGCATGGGTACTCCCATGCAAATGAGCTTTGAGCTCTGTAAGATTATTTTAGTAATTTTATCCATTATTTAACATTTCGGTCACATTTGTTTTATGTTTTTACACAAAATGTCATATATAGGGGTTTTTGGTGATGCTCAACTCAAATGTAGATGTTACTAAGCTTGAAAATGATCAGAAAGTCGTAAACAATGGAATGTTTGGCGCCCTCTATGGTCCAAAGTGCTGCCTACAAGGCAGCTGGTAGGGGAGTACCAGTGAAGGTACTCCTGTGCAGTAGCTGCAGTGGTACTCCACTACTGGTGGCTTACATGGGTACCTGTCAGTCACCTAGCAGGCAACAGCAGAGCAGAGTACAGTATAGGATGGGTACTGCTAAGTAAACATAGCTGTTATCCACCCAGTGGCTTGTGTACTTCGCAAGTACTTAGTTGTAGGTACTGCATCAATAATACATCAAGGTGGTACCCTTCGAGTAGAGCTAAGAGTACACATGGAGTAGCCTAAGCTCTGGGTTACACCGTGAGTAGGAATCTTGCTGTGTACTTGCAGAGTAGTGAAGATGGATGAAAACCATCTCCGACTCAACACAGCAGCACAATACAATTTTGAACTGTGTCAATGCTGTGTTGAGTCAGAGTTGATTTTCATCCATTTTCACTGTACTGCATTGCAGTGCAGTGAAGTATAAATTTACTCTTTCTTGATGAAGTAAAAAGTTTTATTCTTCACATATCAGAAGGGAGTCTTGATTCTCTACATATCTATACCAAACTGTTCCCTGCCATTTACTTGCCTTAAGTTATGGCTCAGCTATAGCCTTATCAATATTGAATAGGCATGTGAATTAATGGGAGGGCGAGTTGGTGTTGCGGTCGAGTCCCTCACCTTTCACCAATGTGGCCCGGGTTCGATCCCCGGTCGAGCCAGTGTCGTATGTGAATTTGGTTGCCGATCCATACTTGTCCTCGCAGGTTTTCTCCAAGATCTTCGGTTTCCTCCTGCATCTAAAATTGGACTTCTTCCCATAAATCTTTCCCCGCTGTTCTGGAGGCGTCCCTTGAATTTAATGCATAGTGCAATATTGGGTTCTGCCTGCCGAATGTTATAATAATGTGGCTTAAGTAAATATTAAAACTAGTAATTAGTGATTAGTGATGTTTTGTGTATAGTTAAACCAAAGTTTTAAATCCGGTTTTGTCCCCGTCAACGGGGGTGGCCGGATACACCTCACACTCAGCAATACTGCTGTGGGAGGATTTATTGGAGCAAAAGATAATTGACCGGATGCCCTTCCTGACGCCAATCCACAGTTTTCGGCAGTGGGCCTAGCCTTTGAGCATCTATGCCCGCCATACAAGGCAGCATGTGCTGGATGGCCGCCAAGCTCTCCAGAGCTGACACCCTTGTAGGTAGTTCTTCTTTTTCATTCTACCAGGGTAACCAGCTACCCTCCTCATCAGATTTCCTTAGAAAATCGATGGGGGTGACGGTTTAGCTGCCGACAACTCGGCCCTGCTGGGACATGTAGTACTGGTTACCAGGATACCTACTGGTTACCAGGTATAGGTAGAGATAAATGGCGACAGTTTGATTTCTGAGACCCAGTTATATGAGGTAAACATTTTATTGAATGTGTAGTGTGGGTTAGCTAATCAAAGGTGTGTTAAAGTTAGAGGAGGGTTATCAAGTAATTACACCCTCTCTACAGATTTGTTTCTTGTTACTTCAATATTTTTGCATGTTTACAATGTTTGAAGAGGTACTTGACTCCAAAATAATTATTTTCCTAAGGATTTTATGTCTAGAAAACATATGTATATATTTCCCAAATCAGGTCAGCATTTTTTAAATTTTATATGTGAATATTCTCTCTCCGGCAACTACAGGCAGTTGGTAAGTGATTTGCAATTGCATTTTGCACTCTAACTTTTCTCACCCAAACTTCAAAATCATAACAGTTGGAAAAGACCGCATTTGTCTGAGAGCTTGCAGCAAATCTCACGAGACCCTCTCATGACCCATGAAAGAATGCTAATAAGTTCATCATTGCGTGAGAAATGTAAATCTTATGGCAGACAAAGTTACGCTATTCCATGGTGGGTTGAGTAGGCTAATAACATGTTTTCAACATTTCAGTGCCTCCAGGATTTAGTATTAGCAATATTATGTATGATTGATAACAGGCTTGTATAAATGTTGGCGTCTCCCAAAAATTAGGATCATAGACTGTATACTTTACACATAATTTTGTGATCATATGACCATGCTAGCATGAAGTATCAGTACTATAATTTGAAATGCAGATCTTTAAATGAAGAATTTATCTCAGCTGGATTCAATTGCGGGTTTGGTATATATTTGTGAGCAGACTTTTTGATAATGTTTCATTTTGGTTCAAAATATGATTACTAAAGCTGCACAATTATGACATATAATAATAAAAACGTGATTTTATAATCCCCATAGAGTACTGTGTAAAATTAATATTGGTCGACCAAAATGGTGCACATTTTCGCTCATAACATCCAAGCCAAACATCCTTTAGCCCTAAGATTTCACAGGGTAAATGAGAAAAATAATAGCTTTCTTCTGATACCAAGGGGTCCCTGGGGACGAGGCTATTAACGATCGGGCCATGGACCTTTAAAGGTGAGTGACCTGATCATGGTTTGATTTTCATTGTTTTTTCCTTAAAATTGTGAGTTAAATCAGCCCAGCCATTTGGATAGTAGAAGCACAAATGTGTACCTTGGCCCATAGGACAGTGTGTGACATTCTGTGTTAAAAAATGTGGTTGACCACATTTGGAGATGCTTTTGTTCATAACATCAAAAAGAAACATTTCCTGGAAAATAAAAATATGAACTTTTTCTGATACCCAAATCAGAATTTTGATAGAGTAAAGTTGGGGAATGAAGTTGTCGATCAGGTTAACCACCTTTAACTAGCATTCTCCCAGTCTGTAGGCAGTTCCAAGAGACTTGTTATGAACATTATTTTGTCTGTCTACTTATTCAAAGTCAAACATTATCAAGGCTCAAGTTGGTGTTGGTGAAAACCACTACCATCCTTGGGCCTTCACGGCTCTCATGGAGTTTCCCTTTCAAGATAGTTATTCTGAGTTAGTAAATAAAGACCAAGTAACACAAAGTTAAGTCTTTCAGCAATTTTATGGACCACTGAGGTTCTGACCAAAACGTTCATTAAAATACCAATTTTTAAATAGTTGCTTTTCAATTAGAACTATTTGGCTATTTAATCTTAATTGTTTTCCTTGAGGTTGTTAATATACATAATCACTGTTTAAAAGTGTTTCACAAACATAAAGGCTTTACCTTTTTTTCAAAAATTTACATAAACATCTTTATTGAGAATATTCTGTCAAGCTTGCATTTTTTAAATATGTAAAGTTTGTATACATGTTCTGAGTGAGCCAAGATTTAATGAGTCTAATCCCTGGACGCCACACGCATTGACACTTGCTACATCTCTGGTTGGCATAAAATGGTGAATCATGACCGATAGCTATGGACTGACATATGCTTTTTACAGGAATTAATTTGGATAACTGCCGTCATCTGGCAAAATAAATACAAACAGAGAAATGTTTTTTATCTGTGCCAACCTACCTTCCCAGGGTGTGGACATCAATTATGGTCGATGGCACTGCCCATGTTTCAGAAGTAGGATTTAGCAAAGTAATGAACCAGGATCTGAGTAAATTAAATGGAAAAGATCAAGTACTTTATAAAAGCAATTACTGTAATTTGCTGGGTTCTTAATTAGATAATCAAGTTTATGCATAGAGAGGGTCTTAGTGGAGAGCGGCTGAACAAGTCTAGCGATACATTTCAGTTGAAGCGGCAGATTTAGTCATTAGGGACCTATTGTCTAGACACTTTATGAAAGTAGACAAATCTTGTTGTTGGTAGGCTTAAGGCTAGTGATGGTGGGTGGTTTTTGGAGTAGCCATAGACTGTCCTTATTATGAAAGATGGCACTGGAAGAATGGGTACAGCAGTTCAGAGTTTCAAACCCTTTTCATATTTGTGTATTTAACAGAAGCCTACTTGTTTTGCAGTGCCCTTCTTGGATTGGTCTTTCTGTAGTTCCCCTCTTCCCTCATTCCTTCAGATCAGTCCCTCCCTGAGAGATAGGCTAGAAACAGATGTGGTGTTAGGGTTAATAATAGCTTTTTTTTATATATTAACCCTAAGACAACAAAATCTCACAGCAGTGAGTGAGAAAAATGCACTAAGTCCCGGATGTAACAATTGCGTCATCAAATGAAGACACATATGGGCACGAAAATCGCTGGCCAGCCAGCGACACCATTGTAGCAAGATAGCTCTGGTCATTGGAGCCCTGGTTCAAGTCCAACCTCAATTTGCGACTTTTCTTCTTCCTCTCTCCAATCATTCCTTTACTCTCTAACGGGATAAACAGATGTGGCATTAGGGTTAGAGCACTAGTTACTATCTCAAATTCTTATGCTGGCCGGGCCAGCGACAACGTCATAGCGTGGGATCCCGTGACATGGGACTGTTGCCCCGAAGGACCCTACAGGTGTTCGAGTCCCACCCGAATTTGTGAATTTTCTGCTTCCCCTCTTCCTTCATTCCTTCAGTCCCCCCTGAGAGATAGACTAGAAGCAGATGTGGTGTTTGGGTTAAGGTTAGATTTAGTGTTAACATTTGTTTACATTTTCATTCTCAAACTAAATTAAAATTACGAGACTTGCTTAATTTGGATCACTTCATTGTAGATGGTGAAATACCATAGCTTGGCAGCTGCATTTTTGTCAATTAAATAATGGCTGTTAGCAGAACAGCTCTTGATATTAAGAAACCTGACAGGAATACTTTGTCTCTTAAGATGTAAAGAATCAAAACTTATATGCAAGAATATTGCCAGATGCCAGTTGTACATAGTAGCATCAGAAATGCATTTTGAAATGTGATTTTACAATTTGAGATCCATTATGTAGGCCTATGCCTTGATGATAAAGAATGAACACCTGATGACGATTATGAAATGGTTGACATTTAGGAGGTGGCAAGCATGATTATCTACTGTAGTGCATCTTGACACAAGTGCAACCACACAGGCATTTTTGTAGCTGCTTTGTGCTACATGCCTTTTAGCAAGTCTGACATGATTAATCTTGGGTCAGTGGCTCTTGAAATATTTTCTGTTGCAAGGTATGGCAGGTATACATGTCTTTGGATGTCTCGTTTCAGGGGATGTAATCAAGTTGAAGTAATATTACCAAAAGCAGCAATATAATAGCCCCTTTCCACTTATGTAATCAAATTGAAGTATTAATATTACCAAAAGCAGCCATGGCCCCTTTACACTTGTCGGGCAATATTCTTTATTGATTTGAAGTGGAAGTTAATGACTGTGACCAACTTACTGCGATCCATACTTGCAGAAGGTGATTAAAAAGGTGATGCCTCCTATTTCTAGGTCGTAACTGCTGTGAATTTGAAGTGCTACATACAATGTTGGTCACGTTCATGTTATTTCCATATGTATACGGCCTTGATAATTCAGATGAAATATTATTAAGAAGATAATGAAATGTTGACTTGGTCAGGCATGCTTCATTATGGAATTAACCATGCAGATAGGCTTATAACTCATCTGAAATATTAAGGGGTAAGCAGCATGTTGGCACCTGGACTGTAAATGCCTGAAAATTAGTAGTCTTCGAAAGAATACCATAAAGAAATTCTATTTCTTAAATTTGATAAAAAGATCTATAAGTAATCATATAAAATGCAACAGGGAAAAATGGTGCCACCACATACACTGTTATTGACCACCATGATCAATATGTATGTTAAAGGCTGTGAATATTGTGTGATTATGAATATTAGACTTGACATTTTGGTTAGGCTTTCATTTTAGTATTTCATATTTTGCTTATGAAATTAACTTTTCTGTAATGTTGCATCTCAACAATTTGCATGTACCTTTACATTCATGTACTCAGTCATATGGTATCAGTGCAATTGTCTCCTGAGCATCCATTCCCACAACCAAATCAGAGAAATGTCGCAGCCTCCCTGTAAGCACCTGTTTTTGCACATCCTTGGTGTACCATTTATCCAACATTCCTAGATGTATCAAGCTCCAAATGGAGTATTCGAAGTGAACAGAAAATTCCACATAATGTTCATCCGATGTTATTCAAAAAGTTGTCACAGGTTTTTGACAATAAAACAAGAGTGCATATCAAGTGGTCGCTAATATTCTGTGATGCCTTAATAGTTACATAAATAGACAGACACTGAGGAATGTAGAGTGAAATTAATGTTGTTAAAATCAACCAATTATTGCTGCATGAAGAGGCATTGAAGTAGACCATGAAATTGTCAAGTGCTACCTGGTGGTAATAGGTAGTTCACAAGATAGGGTGAATAATACAATTAAAGAGACATTCTTCTTGTTAAAAATGTAAATTGGAAAAGATGCATGAACTTACACCCGCCCAAACATACACACCCACCTACCCACACATACACACACAGGCACACACTCACACCACACAGGATCCTCTGCATCTTCACATTGTTCATTTTTTGTAATCAGGAAATTTTAATAGATGACAAAACTCGGGTGACCAGCCAAAATCTACCATCCTCCTGACATAACCACATTGCTTTCTAATCAATGGTTTGCAAAGGCAACAAAAGCTAGTGTTCCTTTTAAACTCTGAAATTGCATAGAAATTAGAAATTGCACAAAACTTATGCTTCAGATTTGTTTTCAAATATAGAAAATGACTGGATGAGATGTGTATTTTATTGTGTTTAAGTATTGCTTCATGCAACAAATTCCTTTTGAACCCTAAGACCATTGAATCTCACAAAATCCCACAGCACTGAGTGAGAAAAATGCACTAAGTCCCGGATGTAGCAATTGTGTCATCAAACGAAGACACATATGGGCACGAAATCACTGGCTGGGCCAGTGACGACACCATTGTAGCAAGATAGCTCCGGTCATTGATGGAGCCCTGGTTCAAGACCAATCTGAACTTGCAACTTTTCTTCTTCCTCTCTCCAATCATTCCTTTACTCTCTAACGGGATAAACAGATGCGGCATTAGGGTTAGAGCTCTAGTTACTATCTCAAATTCTTATGACATGTAGTACTTGATATTTCTTGAACTCATATCATTCACGGTCTTATCCACTTTTTGGTTTGAAAGTAGATCAGTCTTTTCAGTTTGAATTTAAAGCATTTGTTTAAATGTCTAACAACATGTAACATTCAATACTTATTGGACTGGGGTTTTCAAGATCTGATGCACTGTTTTGGCGCCTGTCCAAGCAATTAATTATAATTGGAAGTTAATAATACACAGCTGGGCAATCTTATCATGCATATAAATACACTGATGTGCGGTTCCATAAAGAGTAGCTTGACATTTAAAAGATCCAATATAAGAAATTTCTATCAGAGCTTGAAAATAAAGAATTAAATTTATAGTCAATTTATCTAGGTGGTTTGACATTTCAGTAAGAATTTTTTTTTTTCAGAGCCAAACCAACAATATGCTATGTTTGTTAGGCAATGCAAACCTTGATCAATGTAGTTTTAAACCGTGTGAGCATAAAAAATGAGGTTCAAAAGCGATTCAAGCCATCCAGTTATTTTCTATCATGTAATGATTTCATTTAGATTAGGAACAGTGCAAGGATTCCTACCTTTGGATTTTAGCTGCAGAAAGAAAATGTCTTCTAAAAGTGATGAAAATGAAAAGGTGGTTTTTATTGCTTTTTTTAAATGGAAATGAGAAATTCTACGATTTTGTACCAAAGAAAATCTCGCTAATCCTTTAAGGTGGGGATATTTGATATGAAAACCATGATGTAACCAGGACCTTTGCAAGATGGGGGTTGTGGGGGGGGTGGGGGGGGGCCACAGAATGGGTGTCAAGTATTTATGAGGGGCAAATTTAGGGTCCTTTCTCATAAGCACTCTGTACAAATGGTTCAGTTTTTTGAGAGGGAAAGGGTTAGGGGGGGCAAGAGTTCGATGCAAGGGTTCCGGCAGAGTTTCCCTATCAAAATCCATAAATCTTGTTACGTGGCATTATGCTGGGAGCAAAGAAATCTAAATATATGAAATTAGTCATCAGATATAAATGTTAAGTTATTAGAGTTATTATTATGTGTTTTGGCTTGATAAAGCAGGAATTAAATTATGCTTTAATCCTATAAGATATCTTAAGCCAGGAAAGAATGTTACTTAGAAATGCCTGTCTTGAAAATGGACCCAGCCCTAGTGGTGTGGAGGATTGTTTTTAGGTCGCTCCAGGGAGCACTCCCTGATGACCTTGTAGGACTAGTTAATTTTCAATGATTGCAATAAGTGCAAGGGATCCAGGAAAGTTTCATTACATCAATGATTATGTGAAATCAGCCTAATAACAAGGTGTGAAAAACTGATACCGCTGTAGGCTGGGTGTGACCTTGAGCTATGTAATGTGAAAAATTGAGATAAAAGTGTACACCTCTGGGGAGTTAAAGGCACTATCAGTGATTTGCTAACTCAGAAAATCATGAAAAATCATACCTTTTTCTTGCATGTTCTGTAATGGGAATAGGTATCCTAACATAGCTACAAGTGATAAGACAAAACTACCTAATAAATGGACAAAATTGTATTTTAAGTCATTACTGTCCATACGACAAAATACTACACATGCAATTTATTGGAGATTCATATCTTAATCACTGCTGTTTTCCTTCTTTCCTGACAATTTATTATTGAAAAATATTTTTGCTGACTTATCCTTCACTTTTAAGCTAATTCTTGCAAATTTCAAATATTTTTAACTCTTTTTGGGAGAATCACTGATGTCTTTTAATGAACTGAAAGTGGGTTTCAAAGCACTTTCACAGAAATAATTTTGTTGCATTGGAATTTATTGGTAGGTCAGGACTAATGGCCCCCTAAACTGTATGTTCTGTCTTTCTCTAATTTGTCAAAAGAATGATGAAGACGGGTCATAAATCTTGGCAAATTGTAACTCATTTAATGATGGAAAAGAGGAATATATGGCTGATGAACGAACCCTTCATTTTTTCACACATACCTGAAATGTTTTTGTTACAATCTCAAGAATTGGCATAATTATATTATATCCTTCACCCCTATTCACTGTCCCCGTGCTTTCCTTCTATTAACAGAAATAAAGCATGGGGGGGGGGTATATCTAGTGTGGTTTGAAGGTTATAATATGTTTTTCCAATCATTAGCATACTTTAATTGGACAGAATCAGGCCCTCACAACATTTTGAACCAAACTTTGCAACACCTGCTTTAAAAAATGACCAGAAACTTTTAATTACCTTGCC
>JAMKCH010025589.1:0-19669 GCA_023653785.1 Ophioderma brevispina | reverse complement strand
TCGGTTGACCTTTTTTCAAATTGCTTGTGCATGGATACAATTACCACTAAATGCAGGTCATAGGTGCACCATATAGACTTGCATGTCATTGTTGGGTTAAAGGTCATACCAAGGTCAAAGGTCATTAGAGGTAAACTTATGCAGAGAATGAAGGAAAGTGGATCACAAAAGTAGGCAACATAATGTACTGTTCATGAGAATCAGCTTAAATTCTGGAAGTAACCTATGGATAATACTGACACGATCATGAAATGCACCTTTAATTGCAAAAATCACCTTGCAAAAATTGTGAATTGACACTAATTTGGATGTTGAATTTAGAAATTTGTGTCAAAATTTGATGTGTTGGTACTTCTATAAAAGATGGGTGGGGGCTGGGAAACCTTTTATATTATAATTTATGCTACAAATATTTCAAAGGCATATTTCATTATATGACCCCAAAATTGTCACTGTTCAATTGAAATAATTGTAGAAAAATGGTTTGATTCTGGAATAAGTTACCAAAAAAATGTGTTCTGTAAAATTTATTGGCATGAAATGAAAAGTAAGGTCTTAATTGCTTAACACAAAAACGAGGTCAATATTTTGGTTTAATTTTTTACCTATTTTTTAAGTGAATTGGCTGTGCAGTTTACATAATTTACAGCATTTAGTAGGCTATTTGACCCCAACTAATGCAAAAATAATTTTAAAAAAATGTTGAAAAGATTGCAATTTTCCACTTATACAATCTGACTTTGACCCTGGTTTTTGGTTTGCTGCACAAGCTGTAAAGCAAGAAAAAATATGTGAAATGATATTTGATTTGGTTTTTAATAGATTGTGCAGCCAATTGTAGCAAAACACAAAAGTAGCAGGTCCGTTTGATCCTACCATTTGTGTGTGCTCAAATACCACACTCGGTAATTGCAATGTTGCAAGAGAAAGGTCCCAATTGAAAGCTATTTTTAACCAGGAACAGAGTAATTCTCACGGCAGTAATAAGTGATTCAGACTTTTATTGGTTTTGTTGACGTCAGATTGTGAAAATTATCGTGCTTCAAAAATTGTTAGTGGAAAATGTGCAGTGAAATTGGCTAGTAGTACCATTTGAATGATCTTCCGTGCAGAGTAAAGACATCATTGCACGAGTGCGCCAGAACCAGACACGGTTGATCGCCTGCTAGTCGATCAGTCTATGAAAATTCTGTGCCCTTAAAAGCATCCTGTCTATAAAGCCGCCTTCACTTGTGATATATCTTTCATTCACAGTACAACCAGCAAGAGCGTAGGGAGACAGCTGGCGAGGATGAGACCAGCGTTTTTACTGAATGGTTGCCTTGCCGACAGGTTGCAAGGAATGTGAAATTTGTTGTGCTACAAAAAAAGGCTCTATTAATTTGCAGTCGGTATATGACTGCCTTTCCATGTGAATTCCCTTCCAGTCATAGTAGAGACAGCAAGGGATACATATAGCAGCTGGCGGGATACTATAATACCACTGATTCACTGATTGTTTACCATATACAAACTCCTCGCTAGGATCGGACAATATTTTGTGCTACTAAGTATTTTTATTTAATTGCAGTATACAACTGCTTTTACATGTGAATTATCCTCTGTAGAGTGTAGAGACAGCAACACCAGAGTATTGCATTGGTAGGCACCAGCAAGACGCTAGCTACCACTGGACTGGTCGCCAGGCCTTGCAACCTAGCCGCTATGTCGCACTACCGGGATCACGGCCCGCTGGACTGTAAGATCTACGTCGGCGACCTGGGCCACGGCGCGGCCAAACACGAGTTAGAGGACGCTTTCAATGTGTACGGACCACTGAGGAATGTATGGGTGGCGCGTAATCCCCCGGGGTTTGCCTTTGTGGAGTTTGAAGATCCCGCGAGCTGGCCCAGGATGCTATACCAGGACTAGATGGAGGTGATGATGGTAAAAAGTTTATAGGTTGAATTTTTGTTGTTTTTAATAAACTTGTTTTCGTTTGTGGTACCATTTAGTTAAGAAATATTATAAGTTGTGGTCACATATATGGTTACCTGAGGTTTTCATTTGGGAAAGGCTAAAAAAATGGTATAACATTTTCTATTTCTCAAAATACCCCTTTTGGCTTTTGTTTTTTCCTGCTTGTGTTTGTCTTTGAGACTTCAGCAAGTTAGTTTTGTCATTATTTTTTTTTCAAATTTTCTTGAGAAGACAAAATCTGAGGAAAAAAATAAAGTTGATCTGTAGTTGACGATGAAAGAGAAATACTTAAAAATTAGTAAAAAAAATCATTTTATGTAAACAAATATAAGTTTTGAAAGTTGAAGGTACATGGCCCATCGCTAATAGCCTAGTCCCCAGAATCCCAGAGTTTAACGGAAGTGGTCAACATTTGCGTATCAGAAGACAAGTGCTATTTTTCTCATTTACCCTGTGGAAATCTAAGAGCCAAAGGATTGTTTGGTTGGAAGTTATGAACGAAAATGTGCCCTATTTTGGTCGACCAATATTAATTCTATACCAGTACTCTGGGGCTTAGAAAATCATGTTTTAGCTCTCGTCTCAAACGGAGTGAAATATCGGCGCAAAACTTTACAGGGTGGGTTTTGGAGTGAGGCAAATCTATCAGATGAAATTTCATTCCTTAAATCGGGCCATCCCCCTTTAGAGCCGTTCATGATTAATATTGGACTAAATTTATCGGAAAATATCTGAAAACTGTAATAGGATGCATCCGGCACTACTAATCCATCACTTTTGTAGACATTGATATGTATTAAAACTAATCTGTACTTTTTAAGCCTAACCGGTTTTAAAAAAACATTCTGTTAAGTTTTGAATTACTTTCACTTCTGCAAGTGATGAAGGAAAACAAAATCCTTTTGGGACAAGAAAAACATACAGGATGTATTAGGAGGATTTCAATCGGTCGGCAGTGGGGCCCGTTTTGGTTCGTTTTGTTGCGATTTTTTTTACAAGTGACTCTTAAAGCCGAACATATGGCATAAAAAAATATTCAGACATAATGAAAAGGACCCTTACTGAACTCACTTCCACAAGTTTGAAAACAATTTGGATGTTTACGTTAGTAAAACAGTAAAAAACAGGAAGAGTTCCAGAGGGGAAGGTGGCAGTTGTGGCAATTTATGGAAAAGAAACCAAGGTGTTCCACATCCTGACGAATTACAGTGTATCTAGCATGTTTTTGTGACACATTCAAAAGGCCAGTCAGACCAGGATCGGGCATTGTACTTTTAAGCTTGTAGAAAGATATTGATCTGGCAAGGAAAAGATGGATTAGCCCGGGATTAGCACATATACAATAGAATGGGCTGTGAGCTGAGAGGACAGCATGTTTTTCAAGTTTGGGAAATGCTGGCAGTATGTCAGCATCTTTTCCAGAAATTGCCACGAACTGCCACCTCCCCTCTGGCAACTTTTCCTGTTTTACTGTTTTTACAGAATGTAAAACATCCAAATTGTTTTCAAACTTGTGGAAGTGATTTTCAGTAAGGTTCCTTTTACAGTATGTTGAGACTATTTTTTGCCATTATGTCGCTTTAAAAAATATCAAGACTGTTAAAAAAAAAATTCTTTGCTGCTTCTTTAAATTCAAACTCAATCATTTTGGAAAAAAATCATTGCGCAACGGTTCTAAAACGCGTGGGACCCAATCATGATTCCTAAGACCCATTGTCATCTTGGTTCGAGCCCGCTGGGCCCAATGTGTTGTGTCCCTCTCAATTACTCGTTGACCCAAAAAACATTGGGGGAGCGTTAGGGGAATTCACGATCTAGTGCATAGGTTAGGAGCGCCAGAACCGGATGCCTCCTCGATGAAATAAAATGGAAAAACTGGTTTCCTAGTGGCAGCAAAAATGAATGATTAACACGCTCGGATCTCATGGAAAGACACTATATAAAATACTACATTTTGATTTTTTTTCCATTTCATCCAGTGGGGTAGTGAGTGGAGGGGAGATTGTCCATTAATAAACTTGAAACAAAAAAATAGTTTATAAACTTAATACAAAGTAGTGTGCACTGGCTTCGAGTGACCGAAGTTGGTTACCTTGTTGTTCTGGCTTTTAGTCCCATCCAGTGGTATGATTGTAGGGGAGATGTCCATTATAAACGAAACAACCAATAATCAACCGTTCATACAATGGCACTGTGATTCTGTGTTGCCTAAGTTGGTTTCTCTTACCTTTGTTGTTTTCTGGCTTTAGCAGAGTCATCTGTTTTTGCAATCACATTTTTCATAAGTAAGCCATGTGATATGGCAGGAGTGAGCTCAAGGGAGCACCAACATAAAATAATTTGAGTAAAAGGGGGAGTGGTAGGGGAAGTTGTATGGGGGAGGGCTATGTGGGGTGGGGGAGAGGGTTGAGGAGTGGGCGGATGGAAAAGCTATTCACTAACTGTTAGCGACCTAATTTTGAGACTTTATTTGGAAACTTGTGTGCTTGGAAAAACCCATTTTGTAACTGTGAGCAATGTATTTAATTTCAAATTTATTATGAGGCAGGAAACCCCAAACCAAAACAAACCAACTTCTTCAACCGCAGATGGCTGATAATTGTACCATCTGGATATTTGCTTTCTTTGCATGAAATGAGAATGAGGAAAGAAAATGTCAAAATACCACACTTCTTACAAACACACGCTCCAAAGTACAGATTGGGCTAGGGCATCAAAATATACCCAAAGCTCAGAGTTTAAGGAGTGGAAATACACTAAAATTTCAGAGTTTGGGTTATGGGGGTAAATTAAATGCATCCAAAGTTCAGAGTTTGAATGAAGGCATAATCAAACACTCAAATGCTCAGAGTTTAAGGGTATTGTTAAGGTCCCCCCCCCCCCCCCCCACTTGACCAATGCCAACCAACTAGCACTTCGGGGTCACTACTAGGGCTAAGTACTAGACCATACACTGTAACTTGATTTTAAATTCCTAAAAATATTTACTTCGATCGTGTGTTCAAATCAATTACATGAAAACCGTCAGAGTTATCAAATTATTCAAAGTAACAAGTTATAAAGTTATATTTCTTTAATAATCTACTAAACTTAACCTGGTGAGTGTGCCGCTACACGGGCTTAGCAAAATTACCACAAATCTGCAGTTACAAAGAGTCCTGGCGTATATTCCAGCGTAAAACTTTAATTTCCAATAGAAATTTCAAAATATCATCCCATTCAGAGTTTGTGTGAGGACAAAATCAAAATAGCCCAGACTGAGCCCTCGATCCCCTGTAACTGTAAAGACACATTTTCATGATCCAAAAATTCCACATCTTGTCGATTGCATTGTAATATTTTTTGTCCGCAACAGAAAAATTATTTTGGGTGTGTAGAGCACTGATAAAAAACTTTTGCTCATAATATTGAAATTCACCATCAGAATCATCTGCAATTTTGTAAATATTTTTCTTGATATCTAGTGAACCATAAAATAAAGTCTGAAGAAGAGGATGTTAGAATTACAAAATCCACCTTAAACATGTTCTACACATGTACTAGTTATTTTCATGCCTTTTAAAGTTTTTTTTTGTGTGTTGACCCTTCTCAAAAGAGGTGATTTTAAAGAAATTTTTAAATAGCTCTCTTCTGTTTACACAAAATTGGTTGCACCTACTGTTGTAGGAAGCAATTACACTGTAAATGCAGATAGGCGTATCGTTTCGGTAGTCGTCCTTGTTAAACAAATGTCATTACTTGTTCATTAAATCGCTTGTGTAGTCAATGTAATACAAACAAGATCAGTGATTTTCAGAGAAGATTACCGTAAAAGAAAGTACAGGGCACTAAAACAAGTAAATAACTTTTCAAAGGGAAACTGAATTGTTGTCAGATAAACCAGGTGTTGCAAATGCATTTATATTGTAAAATGCATATTTTAAAAAAAATGGTGCTTATGTTATGGCAAAATTTGGAATGGCACAAGTTGTGGGAATCGTACACTTTGCATAATAATCTGAAATACAAATTTAAACACGTAAGGGAAGCAAATATTATCTCATTTAAGATAAATTGCTTTGGTAAAACTGCCCATTTTATAACCTCCCCTTGTCCCGCTGATTCTTACAACTTCTAAGCTCCATCAAGGAATATCTCCTTATTCCTATCCGTTAATGTCCAACGAGAGATTTTCAAATAACGTGTCCGTAAAAATATGAAAATTTTGGATTTTTGCACTGGGTGTAAGACTTGCTATCCAAACTATCCCCATCCTGAAAGGAGTAAGCCAAGAATGTTTTCTTTGTAATTTCCTATAGGAGCAATATGAAATTCAGCCCGATGTTTTCTATCGAAATATAAGCATAATAGACAAATCACCTTTTTGTTTCATTTTAAGTTTATTTCTGTAGCCGAATAAAAGGGAGTGTCTAATCTATATGAAATCGACTACATATATGGATGACTTGAAATCTCTTGTTGCAACTTTAAAGAAATGTCATACAAATATATTTTTTCTTGTACCGGATTTGCTGTCCTTAGATGCTCATGAGTACCCTACAGTAACTTCACTCATGGCACATATATAAACAACTGTATTAGTAATGTTCAGCAAAAAGAAGCGTGTCACAACTTTTGCCAGAGTGGGGAAGCATTAGCACAATCTAGCACATGGACTAAAGACAGTCTATCTTTGCTGATCTGAAACTGGTAGGAGAGACTTAACCCTAACAGTATTAGGTGGTATGGGTGCTTTAGATCTTATGATGTGTTATCATTTTAATTTCAACAATATGATGGAAAGCAGCTGGTATGACAGTTTTAAACCTGTGAGTCTAGTTATGTGCAATGAGTTGTAAGATGAGTACGGTACATTGGTGACGTGGCAGGGAAGGAAACAAAAAGTGAGAGTTCTACCCTTACCAAAATGTGAGGGGGGGGGGGGGCTTTTAGTGTATCTTTCTATCCTGTATGCTGTCAACAGCAGAAATAAATGTGGCCTTTTATAATGATGTTAATTTGTAAACCAATTTATGTCTTGCTGCTTGTGTGGTCTGTTAAACTGGTATGATGTAAACCTGATTTTGAACTGTAGTGGTTGCGTTGAGGAGAAAAGCCAGGCCAAGCGTGTGGCCTGGCCTGGTTCTCAGGCTTGCTTGGTCTTTGAGGAGGGTGTATTAAAAACCCTAAGACACATGTGGTCCAGTGGATATGACGGGATCTAATGATCCGAAGGTTGCGGGTTCGAGCCCCGATTGCGGCCAGTGTCTTGTCACCTTGGGCAGGCATTTTACCTCGCCTTGCTTCTTCACCAAGCAATAGTCGGGTAGCGTTAGGGGGAATATACAATCCAAGTGCTGTGGCCGGCTGCCGACCTAGATGAAGCGAAATGATGGTGACGATTTTCCTGATGTGCAGCGTAATAATAAGGGGAACGTGCTGTGCTCTTGTAAATGGCGCGACAAAGCCCCGGTGTATTATTTTATTAAGACCCAACGAATCTCAAAAAATCCCACAGCACTGAGTGAGCAAAATGCACTAAGCCAGGATGAGCGGGATGACGTCATCAAACGACGACACATCATAGTGTGGTATCCGGGTCATGGCCCTGGCGTTCGAAAAAAGGACCGAATTTGCGACTTTTCTTTTCCCCCCTCTTCTGTTGTTCCTTCACTCAATCCTGAGAGGTAGGCTAGAAACAGATGTGGTGTTAGGGTTAAGGTCTATCCTACATGCCCAGTTTTGTTAATTTCACCTTTAATAGGGTCATGTGGTCCCACTAAAACCTGACTGTTAACTTATTTTAGACCACAGAGTGCTTGGACTTAAATTAAACTTTTAGCATGATCATGAAATGGCTTGTGGTTTCAAACTTTTGAGCACGTTTATCCCTAAGACGACGTAGTACTGACAGTATTAGTACGGTGACAGTAAGGCAAGTGCAATGCGTCATGGGATTGGTTCAAAATAACCTCTGGGTCTACTGTGGTGAGAGAGAGAGAAGCGTGCGCGCAGGATGATGGCAGCGTTCATTCACTACCCCTTCACCAGTGTAGTCCAGGTTGATTTTCCCAATTGAGGGGGGGGGGGTGCCGTCGGATGGAGGTGAATTCGTGAAAATTCATATCACATCTTCGCAGTTTTTCTGAGAACTTTGGTTCCTCCTGCATCTGGAAAGGATTTCTTCCCTTAAATCTTACATTGTTGTCGGGTGGGACCCTTAAATTTTATAAAATTGGTAAGTTTGGTTCTGCCTGGTGCATGGCCAGAAGTATTTTGGGCATGAAATACACCCTCGAAACCCAAGTTGTTGGCATTTAACAGAAGAAAAAGCCAGACTTCTATTTTTTCTCAAACCCACAAAGGCAAAATAGGGATGTAGTATATTTTTGCTAGGTATGTACCACACTGACCCCCCTCATCAGAGTTTTGTTCCAAGATTATAGGAGGTTGCAATTGCAAAAACCCATCTTCAATTAAAAACTGGGAGTACAGATAAATGTGCTCTTCAGTAGACCAGCTTTATTCATGTGAATGAAGTCATGCATATATTCTATCGTATTCCTTCCACTTGTATGGTAGTACATAATAATATGATCTAGGCTCCATGTCACTTCCTCGTACCGGGTGTTTCATTCTCGTTGGGTTCACCTTGTCCTTATGTTGTTGGTGGCGTCACCGTGCCGTGATAAAAATTTTTGTGGTGTGAATTTTTCACAATTTTTCAAAAGTACAGGACGTTCTGACCCGAATGAATAGGCAACGTGCATTCTAATACGCGATGCTGCTCTGTTTGGTCAGCAATATTTTGCAGTGATGTCCGTTCATGCAAAAATGTGTATAATTGTGAAAATAAAACCATACCGAAATTTCCACAATACAGACCAACTTTATCTTGCATGGCTGAATTCTGATGGAAGCAGGAGTTGCCATTAAGCCATTGATAGTGTCTTATTGCTGCCTGAAAGGTAGGATGGAAATTTAGGGTTCTGAAAGTATATTAATGTGCAAAATTTTTTTGTTCACAAAACTATTTTTGCAGTGTGAGGCAATATCTGAAGGGTGAAGAATCCCTTAAACAGCTCAAGGAAAAACGGTACAGATCCTCTATAGTGAAGATGGGACAATAAATTCGCTCCTAAAATATCACAGTTAAAAAAACAGAAGCTTTAATAACATAATTATGTATGCAGACAGTACATTAAGCTTCATTTTTTTTTTTGTTCGTTCACAATATTTTGTCCACAATATACATCTGATTTGTATGATTGATAGGATAAAACTCCAAAGTTTTGGTGTTTTCTGTAAATTCAAAATTTCTTTTTGGTAAATGGCGGTGAATAAAATGGGCTCCATCCGTAAGTCCGTAGTCTTTGTTCGTGGACTATAAAATGGGCTCTGTCCGTATGTCCGATGTATGTATGTATGTCCGTATGCTGTGATAAAAAATGCTACCCTGGAACATTTGGGCATATCTTCTTTTTCTGGATGACCTAGAGTAGCAAAATGGTAAATTGTAGGAGGGGAAACCCCCTACTACCTGTAAGTCATTCCCCCAGGGTCATTCTCCGGGTCTGTCAGGGGGTAGGGGAAAAAACGTCAAGGGAAAGATGGTCAAGGAAAAAGATCAATATTGCACAGAAATGTCAACATTTGCCATATTGTGTACAACTTTAGCTGGAGTTCCGTATGGGCCTAACGGATGATGTAACTTGGTGGAAAGAAGCGGGTTGATGAGTCTCGACCTGATGAGATTTTGGGTGTAAATATGCTACTTAAGTATCTAATTTGCATAATTTATGAAAAATTTCCCGCAAGGCTTGTGTACAACGTTTTCTGGAGTTCCTAAGGCATTAATGATGTAATTGGTAAATGAGCAATGGAGCGAATGAAATATGCAAAAATCAGCATAAGTGATAGGTGGGGTAGGCAAAGTATACCACAACAAGGTATTAACATATATATATTGGAGTTCCCATGGTTTCATGAAAGGTTTTTTTTGTTCTGCGTTTTGCAGACGCGTTGTTTTTGGATCAGTCTTTTGGGTGCCAGCCTGTTTACTTTCTCTGGAAAATGTGAAAATAATGTAAAATTAGTGTTTCGCCCCTTTCCGACCTCGTACCATGGCCAAATTTAAAATATGGTCACATGATTTTTTCAAAAATAGTGTTGAATTGAATAATTATCATATTTTTATAAAGTTAGTGAATTTTAATGGTTCTTGCCAGATTAATTTTAAGATTTTGAGTCATTTTTACCAAAGGTAAGCATTTTGGGATTCATATTGTAGACTCAACCTTGAGTTGCTTTTTGCATGTAGTGATCGTGACTAATTTTTTTTTTTTAGGCGGGGACATATTTTACGCATCACGCAAATCCGAGTTCGCCTTGTATTTTAAAGTTTTTTTAACTGAATTCTGGGCTGGGTATTTGCTGAATTTGGTGCCAAATCGTGTACTGTGTGGTATGTGGTGTAATACTTGCCAGAAATTGCAGTTACCACATACCAATTTAAAGTTCAAACCCCCCCCACCAACTTTAAAGACTTTTGGCAAGTTAATTGGTTCCGCACTGAGACTGATTAAGATGGCTTAAAGAGGACCAACTGGCAATGGCCATGGTTGTAAAGCTTTTATATACATTAGCCCTCACCTGAATGTTTAAGACCAAATCAGCACCCTATGGGTAAACAGAAATGGTGTTTACACAAGAACCACACATGCCGAAGCCTGATTCCCATGGCATGCACCCAGTTTGACCAGTCTATGACCTTTGCAGATTTTAATTATGATACAAGTCTATGATATTCATGTAACAGACAAATTAATATTTTAGTATTAAGTTAGGGCAAACTTATAGTTGGCCTACAAATTACCTGGATGTCTTAGCTCTTATGTCCCTAGATGTTTTGGGGTATGCTTTTTATAACATGTACAATAGATTCTATTCTTCCAATGGCCTAGAATCTTCATTGCGATCAAATTGAAGAAATTTCATATTTTGTTAAAATGTGCCAGTGGCCACTTTAATGGGAATATGACGTAGACCAAACAATATAGGTGTTAACTTTATCAGTAACATCAACTAACAACCCTGAAATGTGGTTAAAATGGCTCCAAATCCAAATGCGCATGAGCCTACTCGAAACAAACTTGAGATTTTTTGCCTGATACGTTTATTTTTGCACAGAATCGTGGTTTCTAATGATACCAAAATCTAGAGTTTGATAGCCCTAGGCAAGTGTTGAGTTTAAGAGCAGTAGTCAATCTGATTTCTGATATCTCAACTTTGGCATTTGTGTCAAAATCAAGTTAAAAATACCTTTTTATATCTAAATCAGCAGGGTTATCTTATATTGCGTATTGCATATTGAATCGCATGCATGTGATACTGTGTGGTAAATGCTATTTTTTGTTAGCTGCCAATTATAGCTCATTGATTAATAAGAGTCGTGTAAGTTTGAAATTAGACATGTGGTAATGTGATGCATTCAAGTGCACACATAAATTACTGAATGGAAGCTCATCAAGGAAATACCTGTCATGATCATTGCAAAGCAGGTTTTTGTTGATCTTTGCGATGTGATTAGTCATCTGCTATTAAAAGTTCAATCACAACAAGCCATTGTAAACAAATAATGGGGGCAAATAAAGTTTGGTCCCATGTGTGACCTTCTGATGGTCACAAATGTGACCAAACTTTATTTGCCCCATGACAAAATAACCAATCAAGTAAAAGTGGAAACATTTTTGGTTAGGTTTGGACTGAAGGTTATTAATAATGTAAAAAGTAACAACAGATTGTATACATTGACAAAACAGCATTGGGTTGAAAGTAAAAATCACTGGTTTTAGGTCACAAATGTGACCAAAGAATGGCCCAATTATATGTTGATAGGACATTGCCCCTTTTACGAAATCCTTCATTCAAGGTTTCTCAATGAACGTGTCTTCACAAATGAATTTTCATTTTAACTTGTTTACCATAATTGTCTGTTGCAACTCCTCCAAAATACAGCTTGCATTTGCTATATTTGTCTGATTATACCAATGATCATAGATGAATATAGTCTGCTAAAGCCTTTGGCACAAATTAGGCTCAACTTCCTGCAGATTTCCAGGCAAGAAAATTGGGAAGGAATGATTGAATAAAAAAAAATCTGAGGTCATTTATTTTGTTAGATATAATTTATTTTGACATGGTGTAAAATGATCAGCCTTTCAACCCTGAAAAAGAGAGAAAGAAAGAAAAAATCTGTTCTTGAACTGAGCCATACATAAACTTTGTCAAATATCCTTGGCAAATCTCAAACATTGATATTAAAGTGCAACTTTATATCATATCGTTGTCAGACTATGTGTCTTGCTTATAATCTCTGGTTCATCATGGCAGGAATTGGCAAACGGAAAGCACTAAAACTAATAATTTCTTGCGTTCACATATCTCTTCCTCACACATCTTACAACGTTAGGCGTTTTGACCTACATAATATTGCCCAGTTGCTGGGTGTATCTCCCAAAGTGCACATGACAGGTTGAGGTGTGAGAACGGTGTTCAGTGTGGAATTGAGGTCTTGGAATCAGTGAGTAGCTCTGGTCTGGTGGCTAGGAATGAATACGTAATTTTGGAAGCAGCTAAAGGTGGAAGTGTTTCGACAGACACTGACTTTGTGAAAATGGGTCAGCTAGGCTTGACTATTCTTCGGTCAACTTCTAAATAGATGGACTATTTCTTTTTTGATAATCGTGCGTAAAAATATTCCGTGCTAAAGCTGGCGCCTTTATGAAATGCAAGTGGCCCAACCTTTGATCAACTGGTTGCTGTGCATGGAATTGAGGTAAACATTAGCACTTATTTTTGGCTTTTGTTTTCAATTGTTTTTATCTGTAGATTTTGCTGGAATTATAAACAATTAAGTACTCAGAGTCAAAGTAAATATTGGAGCAATCATTCTCAATAGAGATAGCAAAGATTCTTAAACAAAAGATATTTGAAAATGGACAAAAATATTTTAGAAGGCCTATTTATAATGTACAATTGCTGTCAATATTTTTGTGACACTTTCATGGGTTAAATGTATGGTTGTGTCTTTGAACTTATCATTTTTAAGGAGATTGAGAAAAAATTATCATCTCTATAGTCTATTTCTCTAACCTTCCGTGCAGTGATGTCATAGCCTTCATGCAGCTCTTGACTCATGCGTTCAAGATATTCCCGTCTTTGTGCGCGAGTGTTTAAAAATGCCATCGCTTAAACCAGTGTGGGTGGTTTACTGTGCGACCATCAATCTTGTGGCTGACGCCACTGCACGGAGGTAGGAAAATTGACTATAGTGAGAAATGACCACAATGTCCCGCTAAAGGTTTTTTTAAAAAAATGAGGGAAAAGTAGGCCCAGTTGGGTATTGACCCAAATAGCATCAGAATCTCATTAGGGTAGAGTCCAAAGAAGGCAGACAATGTGGTGAAATAGGTCAAGTGCCCTGGCCACCAACTCAAGCTCTTAGTATCCTCCAGAGATTTTCCATCTAAAATACTCTCTGGGATGTCCCTGTCATCAGGACCACCCACAGACTGAAGATTATCATCTTTTAAATTGATGGGCTGGGTTGAGACAATCAAAAATCAAAACCCAAATAAGCGATTTCTGCCTGCAGTCCTTAGAGGCTGTATTTTTGTCGTCATCGGACTGATAACTTTTGGTAACTGAAATTAAACACAACTCTGTATGAAATACAAAGACTATTATTTTTCCAAAGTTCAAATTTCACAGCAACAAGAATTTGGCAGATGTGTTACAACTTAAGCAAGGACAAGAATTTTAATGCAAGCACCTGAACCCAAGTAATACACGGCTTCCCATTCCCAGAAATAAATAGGCATAGTAGTTTAGGATACATAATTAAAGCAATACACCAGGTTAAAAAGGTGAGAGTATACTAGAGGTGGGGTTCTTGACATTAAGGACCATACACAGCGCTCTGCAACCAATATGCATGGATCTAATTCAGTCTTCCGGTATACATACATGTACCCTTATTGTGTCGTCTGCAAGAGGGCACATAAGGACTGCTTGGTAGTGTGTGTGTGTCGTGGTCAAATGTTTCCCCTTTTCTGACTGTGGTCAAATTGTTAACCCAAAACATCATTGCTCACAGTTTCCACATAATATGTGCACACATTTTTCATGTCTTTGGGTCAGAGGCTCTGGGGGTCCAGAAGGTCAATGCCCCAAAATGTCATATTGATCAAATTGCTTGGGTACCCACATATGTTGAATCAATTTTCATGCACTTGTATACATGGTCCCCTTTAGTATTGCCCCACTGATGGTGACCTCCATGTGACCGTCGTCCCTATTCACAAACCCCCACACGCAGAGGACACACTGCATTCGATTAATGCTCTATTTTGTTATGTAAATCTGAAGTTTTGAGGTACATGTGTCAGGTCAAAAATTCAGCATTTTTTGGAAAAAAGCATTTTTTTTTAAATCTGAAGCCATAATTTCTAAAATATTGAATTTGGGTGGAATGTGGGAGATATATAACCTCAAGTCTGCATCATGTTTATATTGTGAGTCCCCATTTTCCAGCCAAATTTTCATGTTGGGTCTACACTTCCAGAATCTCGGAGGCACATCTCTACCCTAACCCACTTGCGAACATGTCATATTATGCACTGTGATTCCCCTGAAAAATGAAATTGAGTCATTTTTTTCCTTTGGTTTGGGGTAAATTCACTTTAATTTCATCTGCACAAGATCCCACCTTCATATGCAAGTTTTAACTCATCTGTTAATGACACTGTGTACAAGTCATACTGCAAATTGTTTCTGAAGTTTTGGAATTGCGATGTGCTCTCCACTTGTTAATATATGCATGTATACAAACCACAAGTGCCATTGACCACTGGCTAATCATTGTTGCCTGTACACCGTGACGCAACTCAGTAGGGAAATCTGTCAAGAGAGCGCATAAAGCCTGTCCGATTTAAAACGTTTTTCTTGACCCCACTTAAAGGAGCATTTTATAACATAGGTGATAAAGTTACAGACCGCGGGAGAAGGACCTTCCTGCACTGGCGGTACACTCCGAAATGAGTTTCTGATATAATTTTTACTGCAAATACCAAAATAACACATTTGAACCTATCATTCTCTCAATCAGTCTGCTGTCAGCAAGTTTAGGATTTGATTTCGTAAAAGGTGGAAGTATGTCTCGTAATTGGGTTTGACAGAATCCATGAACTAGTTTTATTATTTGGGAAACAGTCAGAATGTAGCTAGAGCAAAGGGCTGGCAAAACTATGTTCTGTCATGAAAATACCAAAACCAAATTTGAGATTTTTTTGAGGTTGGATCAGCAAATTCGTTGCGTAGGGATCCAATTTCTCTCAAATTGTACTTGATCGGTTGTAGACCACCTACCTAGAAAGTTTCATTGACAAACAAGCAAGAAAGGAAAACCATGCTTTAAATTTTGTCCTGCACAACTGAAATTACTAACATCATCTTATTGTGTCGCCTGAACGACTTTCATGGGGCACATACTAATCCAAATTCTGTGTTTTCCGTCCGTATGGCTCTGTTAAGCTTTTTAAAATGCCAAAAGGCTAAACCTTATTCCCCGATTTACTTCAAACTTTGGTATGGTGATAGAGTGAGGTGCACAATATCATGCGTAGCTCTTGGGCTGCAATTAATTTGCTATCATAGAATCTTAATGAGCTTCTTTGCATATTTTTTCAGACATTTTCGGTTAACCTTTTTTTGAAATACTTCTGCTGCTCTACGCTTTACCCTAGTTACTTCATTATCATCTTTGAGATGTCCGAATCGCGCTCTATATCGTCCTAATACTTCTTGATAATGATAAAATGGGGATGATTTTGCCTCCCATTTTATTGTGTCTTTGCATGGAGTTTTAAAAAATATTGGGCGAGACGCGTGTTTCAAGCACAATCTTTTTGCAACAAATAGCTCGACCAATAAATTTGGCCTGATCAATCCAATGTTATTACAAACTTGTAGGGTGAAGAGTGGAGGTTCCACAATATCATGTGTCGGCGTTTGGCTGCATTATTTGCATATTCAAATTTTAATTAGCTTATTTGAATATTTTTTTCAGACATTTCGGTTAACCTTTTTTGAAATACTCTGCTGGCTAAACACTCTCAACCTGATTTACTTCAAACTTGTAGGGTGCTAGAGAAGTGAGGGGCTACATATCATGTGTAGCTTTGGCGCATTATTTGCATATTCATGAAATTTTAATTAAGCTTATTTGTCATATTGTTGCAGACAATTAAGATTACCTTTAAAATGCTCTTCTAGCGAAATAGCTATGCCCGATTTGACTTCATTATTGCGTTTTAATGGATCCAATGTGGAAAAGTATTGGATCCAAACATAATAATGATGAAAATTGGATGATTTTCCCGCCCAATATGTAGTGGTCTCGCGATGGGTTTTTAAAATATTGGGCTCGAGCCTGCGTCGCCCAATATTTTTTGCAACTCATCGCTTGACCAATAAATTGGGCTCATCAATCCAATTTTTATCAAACTTGGGAGGTGAATAGAGAAAGGTGTTTGGTAACTTTTTTGGCTGCTTTATTTGTCATATTTCATGAATTTTAATTAGCTTATTACATATTTTCAGAAAATAAGTTCACCTTTAAATTGCTCCTGCTTGCAAACGCTCAATGCATTACTTCAACTTCATGGGGTGATGGAATGAGTTGCCACAATATCATGTGTAGCTTTTGGCTGCATTATTTGCATAGGCCTATTCATGAATTTTAATTAGCTTATTTGCATATTTTTCATACAATTTGGTTAACCTTTAAAATGCTCTCCTAGCTAAAACGCTCTGCATGATTTATTTCATACTTGGTCAGTTTGTTTTATAACCTTTTTTGAAATGCACTTCCACCTACAAAACAAGTAACACTTTTCTCCAGTGCATTTGTTCTCTTTCTAATCATCAAACTTCATCATAAAGCAAGTGATCGCACAACCAGGCGACACTTGTGGTTCGAGAACCGCCTTGTTACATAAAGATGGCATATTCGGCTTATTCACTTCAGGTGTGATCTAATACATTGTAAAGCATTCCAAATATGCAAAAAACCTGGGTTCGAAAAAATTGAGGGCGCTTCTCTCTGGAAATGTCCTCATGCCTCTTTAAAATCAGAGAACAGTTGGTTTTCTCCTATTATTCCCAAAATCGTCTATTTACAAACTCCCTTTTCTCTGTATCCCCTCTTCCCTCTACGTTCATTCCTGCTCTCCTGCAATGTTTCTCTTTATAGCTTATTTCACTCCTTTTTGTTCACAGGCTTTCAGCTTTCTTTCTTTGTGTGTGTGTGTGTGCTTGCTCTGTGTGTGGGTGTGCGTACATGTGTTTTCTGCATGGGTCAGTACAGAATCCACATTGATCGAGATCTATGCAGAACCCAATTCACACAAGCCACACAATTTGTAACGTGTGTGCAGTCATCTCACGATCCCTCTTTTGCTCGCCCCCCCGGTCCCCCCTGGTGTTTCGCCGTCTAAATAGATTGTTCCCCCGGGTCACTAGTGTTATATAGCACATGCATACAAACAAACAGAATGATCGGTTTTCCATTGGGGGTCTGGAAAGTGCATTAGTGTTGTCCTGATGTTATCTTAAAAATAGACTGCCTATCAGTAGCATCCCTTTTGGCGCAATCAATGCTGTAACCTTAACTGATTTTACGAGCAGACTAACCACCTTGGTCTAACATCAATTCAAGTGAGCAAAGCAATGAGTTGAATAGAATCTTGTTCACACATTTTGGATTTATGCCCTCTTTATGTTGATGAAGTCAAGTCTAACAAAGGTGGCAAAACAATGTGAGACAATGGATGCTTAAATAAATCCAGGAAGCAAATTTCAGTGGCGTTTTTGGAGATGTTTTAAAAAAGGCACACAGTTACGTTACATTGGGGAACAATTTTGACTGGCCTTCAGAATATTTTGAAAGTCATAAAATATTTTTTGAATATTTTTTGATATGCACTTTACTAGAGTTTTATGCGAACTCCACTAATTAAAGGTCCTCATTTCAAATGACATCAATCATGTCCTGGCCTGTCCTGGCCTTGAATGAGAAGCAATGGTGCTTGCCTTAGACCTACCACCAGTATCTGGGGGGGGAAACAAACTGTTGGTTTTGATGGTAGAACAAATATGTCTTGTATGCCCTATGCACTACTGTGCTTAATATACCACTAAATGGCAGTTTTCTGTCTCTATCTTGTCTGAAATTTCAGGACACAAAGTAAAAATATGGCTTTTCTGATATCAATATGATAGCTACTTCCGGTAATTGGGGCAAGGGGTCCCAAAGACATCACAGTACCTTTTATAAAATTAATGCTACTCTCTAATTTTAATGTGACGGTATCTGCTTCTTTGCCACCTTATGTTAGCCAGCATATGCTATGCTCAAGATAATCAGAAATGCTTTTGACAGGAAGATAGAGCCAGGGGTATGAAGTAAACTGGACACACTGCCAAATAGCCTATTGAAACTATGCCATAGGGGTGTAGGCTCAAGAAGGAAATCCAGTGTCTTTTGATAAGTGACCATTGGCACCACCACCCTTAAGCTTTCCTGAGATACTCAGTTTCTTGCAATATTCTGACATTTTGGGGGCCTCTTTAGTTTAGCCACAGGTAAGCTTACTAGGAAATAGGTTGAAGCGACCCAAGTAGTTTACTTTGCAACATTTACTGCTCGGTGTTCTTGGGCAAAGTTCAAAACAAGCGCAAACCATGAAAATGGATGGTTTGATTAGAACAGTGATCCTCTAATTGTGAGAATTGACTATATTGGCAATGGGGAGGGAAGTACCTGTAGATGTACTTGCAGTCTTACCATAATGGTTCTCTTAAAAGAGTCTTTAAAAACATTGGTCGCATGCTGCAATTGTGGTAGCCCTAACAAGGGGCAGGCCTTATTTTGTGTGCACTTACCATATACCACAATAAACTAAACTTTGAGTACAACAACAGAACTTCTCGACATTCATCTCAAAACACCAAAGGTTTGGTGTTCCTAAAATATGGTGTCAAGAAGGAAACCGTGCGTGCGCTTGCTGTCATTACCTTGATCTTCTGCAAACCAAAGGTGATGACAGGTTCAATCCGATTCTTGTCAATCCCCCCAGATAAAACAAGATTTGGTTGTCAACTCTTTTGGCACACTGCGTTCAAATATTTGTGGCCCAGATAGGAAAAATGATTGACTGATATGTCAAGCAAAGTCAATATGCAGGTTTGGAATTGTCATGGATAATATTGCATTGGGTGTCATTCATTTGATAAAATCCCAGCCGATGGAAAACTTTGAAGTAGAGGGCCTCAATATATGGAAACTTAATAACAATTATGGAAAATCAGGGATTTCAAATTCAATGTTACTTAGCTTGTCAACTCCGACTAGATTGTTGGTGAGTTAATTTTCCTTCCATTTTTTCTTCTTCTGTGGGTCACATATAAAACGCACATTGGATCTTTCATCTGATAACAGGTGAAGACGTGTGTATGAAATCAACACCAGATCTAGACAATTTTTCAGAACAATCCTTTTCGTACACAATAAAGACCGGTTTTGAATGCTTACATACAAACCGTGCTTGGCTTGCTAGACATGTACACCAGGATACATAACGGGTCTATGAGTAGGACTTGTTTTGCATGC
>JAMKCH010025588.1:0-60034 GCA_023653785.1 Ophioderma brevispina | reverse complement strand
CCAGATTTTGGTTGGGTTAAACCTGCGTTTGGTGAGCGCTCAGCCATTCCACTTCCCTCCGAGCATATTGATTCATCGGGGGGAAATTGATTATTTCGAGTTTGGAAAAAATATGTCTGGTAGTGGCTTCTTTAACGGCCTATATGATCTGCTAAAAGTATGATTTTGCAAGTTTTCAATTTAATAATGATAGGCATATCTTGATGTCTTGGAACATGGGTTGGTAAATTGACACGCCGTATCCACTTAATTTGGTAATACCGAGACTTGAGTACAATATATGGTGTGACCTTATTCCATGTTGGAGAGCATGCAATTAAATATAAATGCACCCTATGATTACTTGCCATGAAGGGGTACATTTGCTACATGCCCTAATTTAAAAGGACCACAACCCGATTGCCTAATAAAGCCTCATCCAAGAACCCCTTGTTTTTATTCAGAAGTGTTCAAAATGTTAGTGTTTGATGAATGAATGAAAGCTGACTGTTTTTCTATTGCCCCCCTGTGGAGTATAGGGGGTATTAAGAGATATTTGGATTGTAAGTTGTGTGAGAAATGTCCCCCCATTTTTGCGTTGTGCTCTGTGGGGCTTGGCATACATTAGCATTTTTGGCTCTTTCTTGTAAGATTGACCAGTGTCTTAGGAACTTAACAAAATAGGGGTTTTGGGGAGGAGGCATTCCATTAAGTTGAAAATCATAAGTAGTAAATTGGGCATGCCCCCTTTACATGTATTGTACCAGATCGAACACAACAAGTATGTACCGAGTGTACTTTTGGCTTAAACAATATGTGGTCGAATATTATGTACTTATAATTGGATGTTTACTTGAAATTTAAATATAATGTTATTATCGGGAGGGTGTACATTCCTAATTTGTGTAACACTTGTTGTGTATGCAACTATGCAATGCATGTGCTCAATAAGGAATAAAATATAAATGAGAAAAACAAATAGTAGCTTGGAGGTGCTTGTAGCTCATCTGTCTGAATGCCTTGAGCTTCTGCTGAGCCAGATGACATAATGTTGATGTTTCAATAGTGGGAACAGGATAACGGTTTAAGGCCAATTATCATATTTGAGTTACTGCTTAGAGCACACCTGATACTGTCAAGATCAGTTATTGCCCCCAATGACCGGATGTTGTACGATGTTGCCTTTGGCACCATTATCATTATCGTTTGTCGTGTGAATGCAAGGGTTATAAGTGCATAGTGCCATGTGATAATCTTGTGTGCTCCGTTTTTTTGTATTAGGATAAAACTATCAAATATCTTGAGTCAGTAGCTTTGCCAATCGTCCTTCAGGAGGACACAGTCAGCTGAAGAACCATGTCAAGAGCCAGACCAAAGTCTTGGCATAACAGCAAACAGTATGTGTGATGTAAATTTGGCCAGCTCATTGCACTGTACAATTGCATTCACAAAACGGTCTGTGTTTTGTGTGTTCTTTTCATTCTCCTGCTCCTGTAATAAGGACTGACGGTAGTTACAGATCAACTCCTTGGACCAACATTCAATGTGTCTTACACCACAACTAGAATGCTTATTCAAAACACTCCGGGTAGTAGCCTTTAATGCCCTCTCTAATTATCTCAAGCTTTATGAATCTTTTGTATTGCATATGACAAACCTTCATGAAACATCAAATATCAGTAGATAATTGCTGGACAGTTAATGTATGTCAAGCCACCTGAAATCTGCACCCAAGGGGGTTCTCAAGTTGGTTTGGATAGGCAGTGCCTTGCGGACAATCTGGAAGTAGGACCCATATGTTTACCAATTTGTGCCAAAAAAAAGGGACCCATAGCTATACCAGAAATGCCAAATTTAACCAAAATTGCAATTTTTTCCTCAAATTGGACCATTTTTAAGCATTTTGCGACATTATTTTGGATTCAGATTAATTTGACTAATTTTCCTCCAATAATTTTTAGAAAATTTTGGCTTCCAATTGAGAAAATTTGACTATTTTTCTAACAAAATATTTGAGAAAATTGACCCATTGCTATATCAAAATTTGCATAAAAAAAGTTTTTTTTTGATATACCAGAAGGCTGAAGATGAGACAGATGTTTGCAGTATGTCCCCTTATGGTCATTTGTGTTTGAGGAGAAACAGCTAAAACAATGAAAGCGGATGACTATTAAAGGTATACAAGCCAGTACTTGAGGTGCTCAGACTTGGGGTATAAGGAGAAACTGGAGAAAAAAATGAGCTAAATCATCTGAGGTTGTCATTCATGATGTTGTGGGTGTTGAACCCTGTCAAGGCCAATGAACCATGCTTTATGGCAAGAGCTTTAAAATGATATACAACATATAGTTCTGAAAAGTATTTGTATTAATGCCCTTCTTTTTGGACTTCCTGCTAATCAATTTTATCATCTCCAGAAAATTCAAAACACTGCTGCTCACATCCTCACTCTCTCAAAAAATTGCGTCATACACCAATTTTGAAGGAACTTCATTGGCTTCATTAAAGAATAATTTTTAAACTTTTGCTGACTGTTTATAAATGTACCAACTACAATTGCTCTATCTTATTTATCTGAGCTATTTCAAATTATATGCCAACTCACACTCTTTGTTTTGGAAACATGCCAACCTTCTTAGAAACAAATCCAATCACACTTGGGGTGACAGATCATTTATTTGCTATTGCAGCTCCTCGTCTTGAATGAACTGCCCATCAATACAAGGAACTGTCAAAAATTAACTTCTTTTAAAAACTCACCTCATGTCAATATTTTCTGAGTTTTGAGTTTCCTTTTCATGTACATCGTATCATTTAGTCTTCAGATGTTTCTTTTGTTGTTTTTTCATTCATGTACATGTATCTGTAATCTGTTTTAATTTGTAGTGTGTCCTGAGCGCCCTTTTTTTAATGTGGAATTTGTGCCTTGTCGATATTATTATCATTATTATTAATTTTCAATATTTTCGGCCAGTAGTTTGGTTCCCATCACCCAGTCTTGTTGTCAGATCAGCAACAGAGCCTGTTGTGTCACCTATGAGGCAACGTAACATGGAGCCATTCCAGGGATAAATCAGAAAATACTTTGGGCAGACCCTCCAATCCAGTGTTTAGGTATGTTTGCAAGGACTTAAAGCAATATTAGCAGACTTTTTTTTTGAAGATGCCCCAATTTTTTTTCAAAAATTTTGAGATTTTTAACACGGTTGCATTGGTAACTGGCTATAACAACTATCCCTGTGAATGGTTAGCTTGAAAATGTCTATGGTCCCAAACGAAGGAAATTTGTAATTAGAATACATAATATCGGAGATCCTCCGATAAAATTCAACGCTTCTGGAACGCCTCCAATAATGAACTAGCCGGGAAATACCGCCAATGAAACGTGAGCATCGCCTTGAACACAAAACTCCAGGACAATGTAGAAGAAATGACAGCCTTTTTTATGTGAATCAAGCGGAGAGCTTCACCACAGATTATGGACATGTACGTTCTGAATTATTCTGGGACTCTGTTCATTTGAACACTCATGGCTTAGGCAGATATGTTATTAATCTTAGGAATGCAATAACTATGTGATACACTCCTCAAATAATGCCCATCAACCTACCTGCAACTTAAACTATAAACACAATTTAACTGAACTTGATTTAAATGCACTGCAAGCACTGTAAGTGCCAAGTATTGTCAATTCAAGAGGTGATGAATCAAATAATGTAAGCCATTTTGTGAACAACACAACACCATTGTCAAGTACGTTATCTGATCAGGCCTTTGATTAAATGCAAATGATCACTTGTAAAATACATAATCATGTAATATTCCTAGTAACCACTCTAGTGTTCTTAATCCATATAAAGCATTGCTTGCTTATGCATACGGTATAGTTATTGTCAATCAATCTTTGTAGCTTGAATGAAAAAAAGAACATTTTGATGACCTAAATTATATTTTAAATTCTAAACCCCTGTTGATGTGTTTTTGGTTAAATTAAACCTTCCTTCTGAGGAGATTAGTGATCTAACATAATGTTGAAAATTTTTATTTGTATAGAAAGGACAGAAATTCTGGCTCAAGAGGTGGTGTTGCTTTTTATGTACATACTCAATGTAATCATTTTTAAAGATGACTTGAGTCCTGACACACTTGAATTTGTAACTGTTGAAAACTGTTACCTATGAAGAGAAAACCCATTATTATTGTATTCTGGTATCGAGTACCTAATCAAATCATTCATCTTTTTTTTGATCACCTTCAACAACTTCTTCACGCAATTGAGTCAGAGGGAAAGATTTTTATTCTCTGGGTGATCTTACTGTGACCTTTAACCCATAAACCATCTGTTATACGTAAAAACTACATCTCATTAGAGCTATAAAGTGGTATATGCCTATCAGACGGGCTAACAGCCGTGTCCATTCCCGAATGGCCGGGGAATTTTGCCAAACAGAAAACAGACGGCTATTGGCCGTAACGAATTATGAAACAAAGACGGGGGCCAACAGCCGCGGCCATTCCCGAATGCCGGTGCGATTTGGTCCAAAACATACGGGCTATTACGTACGTACCATTGACCAATGGCAGTCGCTCTTAATTGGTGAAACAAGACTAGCTAGGAATGGAAGCAAAAACCAGTCAAGTCACCATCACCACCATTGTTCCATGGAAAGAAACCCAAAATCGCAAAGACACCATGGAACTTAAAAGTTTTCCATGAGCTGTGGTGCGTAGAGGTGTGAAGTTGTTGGGGCATGCGATGAAAATTGTGGAGAGGTACTATAGACAGAATTCGGAATAAGTGAAAGTGGATGATATGCAATTTGGTTTTATATGCCAGGGAGTGGAACGATAGATGCAGTGTTCATTTTTGAGGAGGATGCAAGAGGAATATCGAGCAAAAGGGAAGAAGCTGTATAGGTGCTTTGTGGACCTGGAGAAGGCCCTTGATAGAGTACCGAGAAAAAGTGATGGAGTGGGCAATGCGGAAGAGGGGCATACCAGCAGTGGTTGTTAGAGCGGTGATGAGTCTGTATGAAGGAGCAAAAACACGAGTTAAGTAAGGGTCTGAGTTTGTCCTTCGGAGTTGTGAGGTGGAGTGGTGTGCATCAGGGTTCTGTGCTGGCGCCGTTGGTGTTTGCAATTGTGGTTGATGTGGTTACGAGAGTGCAAAAGAAGGTTTGATGATGAGTGCCTGTATGCTGATTATTAGTTTTTATGTGTTAGACACTGGAGGGTCTAAGGAGAGTTTTGGAGTGGAAGAAGGCTTTGAGGGTAAGAGGGCCTGAAGGTAAACCTTGGGAATACTAAAGTGATGGTGAGTGGGGAGGAGGGGGAGGTGTTAGTTAGTAAGGTGGACCCATGTGGAATATGGTGGAAAGAGGGTGAGGGCAAATTCAAGCTAATTCAGTGTGGTGTGAGAATTGTGGGAAATGGATTCATGGGAGATGCACAAAGAGAAGAGATGACCCCAAGTTTGGCAAGGTACTTGTGTGTGGAAGATGCAAGAAGAGAGTTGAGGGAGTGGGGATGAGGTGGAAAATTGTGTGATGAGTGGAAACGGTGAAGAGTTCACATACCTAGGTGACATGATTCAGTGCTGGTGTGGATGTGAGCGGCTGTGAAGCCAGAGTAGTATGGGTGGGTGAAAGTTTAGAGAATGTGGGAGATTGTTTACTTGGGAGAAGATTTCCCTTTGAAGATGAAAGGGATGGTATATAGGAGTTGTGAGATCAGTGATGCGTTATGGAGTGAGACATGGTGCCTGAGTGACAATGAGATGGGGATTTGAGAAGGGCAGAGAGACCATGGTGAGAGGCAATGTGGTGGTGTGAATTGATGATAAGGAAGAAGAACTGAGATTTGATGCAGATTGTTGGGTTTGGAAGAGGCGGCCTTGACCGACTGGCTAAGGCGATGTGTAAGATGGTAGGCACGTGCTGAGAAGGATGAGGAGCATGTTTTAAAAAGGCTTTTGATTTGAGGTGGGTTGGTTTGGGCAGAAGAGGGTCCGACCAAAGAGGACATGGAGAGCAAAGTGGAGGAGGAGAGTAGGAGGTTTGGGTTGAGGATGGGGGATGCATTGAATCGGCGAAGTGGAAGGAGGGCGTAAGGGCGATTGCTACAAGTTATGAGGTGAATCCGTCCACCCCCCCCGGTTGCGGGCGACAAAAACCGATTGAAACTTTGGTTTCCTATTTTACTACTACATTTATAGAATACCAAATCTCAAGTCACCACAGATATAAATCATATACCCATGTGAAGTAAAGTCATTTAAGAGATATAGAGAATTACAAATTTAGGCCTATTTGTCATAGAAGAATACTAAGAAACCGGATGTGCAATCGCTATTGAGCCCAGCCTCCTGATGCATTTTATAATGTGTAACAAGTACACTGCCCAATGGTGTGTTAAATAAATTTAGGCACATTCGTAACTGCTCCAATTTGTGTTTTGATATACGTTACCAATTAACTGCTTGGACAATTGGCTCTGAATGTGGAAAATACTGAGTGATATTTAAAATCCACAAAATATGAAACTAAAATGTCAGACCTTTACACTCAGATTGACTAATAAACACATTAATTTTTTGAACATAGCCTATATACTAAGCTGAGACCATTGGGTTCGCTCCTGTTAAGCAGTATAACCCATGAAGTTAATTATGCTATAACTGATATGTAATTCACAAATACAGCTCCCTGGAATTTGCCGCCTAAATTCGAACAAATGCAAACGGATAATTGAAACAAAAATCCCGGAAGATTATATACTTATACAAATTATTGACGAAAAAGTGTGGTCCACGCATTAGCAGCGGCAAAAGTATAAACCCTCAAAATGATCAGTGTTGTTATCATTGTTACTCAAAGATAAATCATATATACTCAATTCATGATTTTTCTTCTAATACTCAAATATGTCGTTAAGTCTTTAAAAATGTCACAAACAACCCTTTCTTTCATTATTAGAAAGTTAAAAACACATTATCCATATCAAAATTGGTAAAAAAAAATACATTTTCAACACTTGCCTGCTTGTAATTGATTGTTGATGCAATTTTTTTATATTTTTAAGTAACTAGATAATGCATCAGTTTTAAGTGATAATTCAAATTACTAAACACAAAACCAATTTGTAAAACCAAAGAAAACACAAAACAAACCGTAATTTAGTATCTTAATTTTCACTTCAAATTTTTGGATATTCAAAACCCTCTTCTTATTTTGTTCATCTTATTGCATATATTATTTTTGGAAGAAAAACACTGATGTGAATCAATGGTTCTACTAAAGCGTAGTATTTCTCATGATTATGGGTTTAAGTATTTAGTTCCATAAGTCAGGGATCCGGGTTTTATAGGCCTACTGTATATAATTTACTAGATGAAGTAAACGGCTATATTAAAATGAATGATGCAGAAAACATGCACTCTTACTCAACCATTCTTTTTTTGTTTTTTCTCCTCTGTTCTTTTCCCTATAATTAGGACTAACTTGATAATTCTTGAGTAACTTTTGAAAATAAGCCTGAAACATGTAAATTATGTTTGCTTTTGAGTCCTGTAGAAAATTTAAGAGTTGTACGAATGAACACATTGTTGAGGTATACGCAATACTGATTAGTGATAAATTAACTCAATTAAATGCCACCGGGTTAAATTGATGTATTGTATACAGAATATTATTTTCAATGTAGTTTTTGCAAACGAAATTATACGACATACGTGTTGACTATAATAATAGTAGCGTAGCATTTATTCACAGAATTTTAATAAGGACGAAAATTTCCTTTTGAACAGGAACTTTTAAATACGAACCTTCATCCGAACGCATCAATTTTATTATCAAGCGCTTTATGGCTTTTATTATGTTTTAGAAAACGATTTTTGGACACGTTCTCATATACAAAACAGAAAGCTCTAAGTCGCACTTTTTTATTTCTAAGAATGTTATGGTAAGATACAAGTTAACAATTGGATCCACTCTTACTTTAAATCATTCTGTTACGATATTTACATTTAATACCAAATAATCCTTTACATATTTTTATTACATGATTAAATATTTTAAAAATAAATTGAACAGGAGATGATTTCCCCTTTTCTCGTTCAAACGGATATGCTAGAGGAAAACATTTTTTTCTTTTGAGGATCCAAATTTGCACTTAATTAGTTTGTGAAAGCCTATGTTTTTATGATTTTCAAATTCGGAAAAGGACTCTGGTTAAGAAAAGAATTGAGATCCTCAACTTTTATTTTTTAAGAATGTTAACAGTCTATGTTTCAATTGTCAATTAGCGTTTGACTTTCCATTTTTTTTTTAATATTTGCGACAGACGTTAAAAACAAAAGTACTTTTCAGCTTGGGACATTTTTTATTTATTTAACTCACTTCTGTAACACACGTCCTGTCGTATAAGGTCCACAGTATCTCACATATAAATGTCTGTTTCACTTTGATCACTTAAAATCTGAAACGATGGTCGCATTGTAAAACAAACAAAAAAGTAAATTAAAAGCCTATATATGCAAGAATTTTAATATTGATAAATCACATTTATGAAGACATATTATTCTATTCACCAGGACCGCCCTTCCGTAATAAGAAATTTAGGTTTCGGTTATTTATGGGTATTAAAAGGCGCAATTAGAGATTTCACATACCAGGGTTTCCCAAAAAAAAGAAAATCGAAAGCCCCCTGATCTGAATTTTCGCAACTGATCAAGCAAATTAGCTCTATTCACCAATTCCCGTCTGAAGAATTAAAAAAACCTGAGAAATATGTGTTACAATATTCTGAAACAATCTAATTTCGTATTGAAACAAATACGGAAATTCAGGCCTATGTTTTATAGTGAACTATAAGCAAAATAAAATCATCTTTTTATTTCATTGTTTTAACTCGCATTTCTCGTAGCACCTAAATACAAGGTTCTAAAACCCTAAACTGATTTACAATGACACAATGGATGCCTCAAAATCTATCGCGCACCGTAAATTATTAATACATCAGATGTGTTTAACCAAACACAAGAGCTAAAAGGACATATTCCACGTTTAGACCATACCACATACATCAATTTTATTCGCATAATTAACAACATATAGGTATTGATTTTTGTTCCTTTTTTTCAGTCAACCGACAATCAATATGTAATTCTATAGTAACTATATGGTGTACTTTGGGGGAATTTTTAGCGTGACTGTTGAGTGGTTCTGCCTGCCCGTCTGTTTTGCCGCCCGTTTTGCCCGTCTGTTTAGCCCGTTTGTTTGCATATTCTGGCCCGTCCATTTTTTAGGTACGTTCTGTTTGGATTCTTGCCCGTCCATCGGTCCGTCTGTAGGCTTTCTGCCGTCCATTAGGTCCGCCTTTGTTTGGTCCGTCCATTTGGCCCGTTTGTTTAGCCCGTCTGTTTGCAATTGGACTCGGCTGTTTCCTCCAGCGTCTGTTAGGCGATTTTATACCAGTTACTTACCTGGTCATTAGTTGAAGTTTAACCTCAAGCAAATATCACTGAACCTACAGGGAATCACTCAAACTAGCGAGACATTAATTGATCACATTTAGTGTTTCTAACATAAGATAAAATTGTAAATCAGTGTTATTATTCTGGTATTAGTGATCATTCAGTAACCTATGCCATTATTGGTAAAAAATTAAATAAAGTATTTTTTTCCTGTAACTTTTGTTTAACTAAACTAACTTTACAGCACTAAAAATAAACAAAACCATAATATAAAGGGTATCCCCGTAGTAATTATAAGAAATTTAATGAGCAAAAGTTCTGAAGATTTAGCCGAACTATTGGGAATCCTATCCTTAGCACTAGTAATGTTGACAAATCTGCTGAAACTTTTTGAAAAAATGTCTGTTAGTATTGTCGATAAACATGTTCCTTTTAAGAAAAAAGGGTACGTAGCAAACACCACCTGCTTACAGATGAGGTGGTTAACTAGATTGTGAAAGTGATCAATTAAAGTAAGGCAGGTAATTCAAGTAATGATCATTCTTGCTGGGATAAATTCAGGCAAGCAAGGAAATAAGACAATTAAATATGAATTAAGATACAAAAAAGCAATTTCTAAAACAAGGCTTCTCGCAATATAAAATGATTATCAAAAAACACTTGGAGGCATCTAAACATATTGTTCCATCTAAAACCAAGTGTATAAAATAAACATGATAAGGACAAATGATTGGTCCAGTAATGTTTCAAAAGTGAAAGCAAATGATATTAAGAAATTCTTCTCTGAAATAGGACCTAACTTGCAAATAAAAATAAAGATAATGGATTTTGTGATTACAAATATGATAACAACTTTGATGGTCCTACTTTTAACCTTCTCCTGTCAGACTATGATTATGTATTTAATCAACTAACTAAATATCTGATAATTAAAGCCACAGGTTAGACAAAAGTCCATCTAATTATTGAAATTAGCCGCTCCAGTAATTACGCCAATTATCACTCATCTAATTAATTATCTTTTCACAACTTGTAAAATTTCCAAGCGGAGGGAAGAGAGCTAAAGTAGTTCCTGTTATCAAGGCTGGTGACCAGTGATCCAGTACTTAGGCCAATTCCATCTGCTGTTGAGTATCTAAGATGCATGAAAGAGCTGTTTTTGACAATTGTACAAACATTTAAATGATAATGATCTAATTAAATTAACCAATCCGGTTTTCGACACTTCTCACTCAACGTCAGCCTTTGAATTAACCTCACTGACAGATTGGTATAATGAATTGATAAAGTAATTAATTGGTCTTTGTATGCTTGATTTAAAAAAAAGCATTTGAGCAACAGTAAACTAACACAATTTCTTGACTAAACTTAAAATTATGGATTAAGTAAGCACAGTATTAGCTGGTTTGAAAGTTACTCTTTGGTCGTACTCAATGTACTCATAGATGATACTCTACATATGACTTTTGTAAACATTACTGTGGTATATGCCTCCAAGGGTAATTGCGGCACCACTTGCCTTTTTATTTATATTAATGACTTGCCTAATTATGTTAAACACTGTAAAGTTAATATTATGCTGATGATACACATCTTTACTCTTTAGCATCTAATTCAACAACTGATTTAATTAACTGTTTTTATTTAATGAAGATTTGATATAATCAATAACTGGCTGGCAAAGTAACAAACTTAGCCTAAACATTAGCAAATCGAATTTATGATAATAGGTTCTAGACAGCGGTTATATTCCTGTCAAGAATATATGTAGTGTTTCTGTTTAGCAATCCATGGTGTGATATTAAGAAAAGTGTAAATGTAAACATCTAGGAGTAATTATTGATAAGACTTTGTCAGGAATCATTCAAAGAGATCATGTGCGATAAAAAATCTCTAAAAGTATGTGTATGTAAGAATGTAACTTAAATTCTATCCCCAAAGATATTTTGAACATGGTTTATAATACAATTTGTACTTCCACATCTTGAGTATTGTAAAATGTAGTTGGGTGAAATGGGAAATTGTGGTATAAGCTTAGCTAATAAGTTACAAATTATCCAAAAACAGAGTGCTCGCATTTCATTATTGTGGAGCTCCTGGGATCGTCCAAGGATCCTTAGTTATTGACCAATTAGCTGGAAAACACTTCAGTTAGACATCAGTCTTCAGTACAATAGACATCAGTATAATATCTACATGATTTAGAGAATAAAAGATAGGATTTGTTGTTTTGCCTATCTAATATCGTGTCATATTGGATGGGCAGTCCAATATTTGAGTAGTGGATGCCGGCACAGCCGGCATCCACTACGATAACAAATCCTATCTTTTATTCTCATTCTTATTTAGTTTTGGTTGTTTTAATCACCGAAATATTTTAAATTTCAATAATATTAGTTAAAAGGCAAAAATATTCCCCCGCTGTCAAAAATGAACCAACCCGTACTAGCTGCGTGCACTGCGCAACCTTATACACGCGTGAGTAAACACTTGCGCGACAACGCACTATCTAATATCGTCTCATATAAGATAGGCAACAACCAATGATATTGCGTGTTTGCTTACTAAACCCCGCCCACTGAATAAGAATTCTGAATATGCAATAGCAATTGTGTAAAGTAATACTGGAAGTGGTCAAAATGTTGATATCTGAAGAAAGCTACTATTTTTCTCATTTACCCTGTGAAATAGGGCTAAAGGATGTTTGGTGTGGAAGTTATGAGCGAAAATATGCCCCATTTTGCTCAACCAATATTACTCTTACATATTACTCTATGGGGCTTACAAAATCATGTTATTAGCTTATCAAAACGGATTGAAATATCGGCACAAAATTTTACAGATGGGGTTGTGGGGTGAAGGCTATTCTATCAAGATGAACATTTTGTATTCTCACAGGTCATCTCCCTTTAAGCAAATCAAAAGTGCCTGTTATTTTCACTTCCAAGGCATTTCTGTAGCCAAATATAAGGTAGGAAATCTATTGGGGTCTCATCTAAAGCAATTACTACATATGACACAATATATGGATGCGTCACAATCTATCATTGCACCTTTAGACTATGTCTGAGTTTTATAATAATATGCCTCGGCACACATATGAACTAACTTCCCTGCAATGATAATGACTACAGTACTTTTAGTTGTTTTTATTTTCTTTCTGCATTTACAGAGCAGTAGTACAACTCAATTGATGTCTTGAGGAAAGTTTTCACCTGTTACAGGAGCTGGTCGAGGCGACTCAAGTTTTAAGAGTGACGTAGGCATACAGAAGCGCAGGAGCTAGCAAGAGTAAGAGATAGAAAAACGGTAAGGTCAAAAGTCATTAACTGATGTATGTTCATCATTTCGGTTGATGCCTGTTCAGCTTGCCTGTCAGCCCAGGGCTGGTGAAATCATTCATTGTGTGTTTGCATGCTTGAAAAGTATGCTGTGCATTACTTCACGCTGTTGTATGTGTTATTCTACCTGGCTTCTTTCAGATCAACATCTCCAAAACAGATCTAGAGAATATAATATCTACATGAATTTTAGAGAATAAAAGATAGGACTTGTTGTTTTGACTCTAATATCGTGGCATATTGGATGGGCAGTCCACTATTTTGAGTAGTGGATGCCGGCACAGCCGGCAATCCACTACGATAACAAATCCTAGTTTTATTTTCTCATTCTATTTAAGGTGTTGGTTTTTTAATCACCGGAAAATCTTTTAAATTGGTCAATAAGATAGTTAAAAGGCAAAAATTATTGCCCGACTGTTCAAAAATGAACCAACCCGTACTAGCTGCGTTCACTGCGGGCAAACACTTATACCCGCGCGAGTAAACACTTGCGCGACGACTTCTCATATAAGATAGGCAACAACCAATGATATTGCGTGTTTGTTAACTTAAAAACCCGCCCACTGAAGAAGAATTCTGAATATGGCAAATAGCACATTGTGTAAAAGTAATACTGGAGTGGTCAATGTTTGTATCTGAGAAAGCTACTTTTTTCTCATTACCTGTGGAAAATAGGGCTAAAGGATGTTTGGTGTGGAATATGAGCGAAAAGAGCCCCATTTGCTCAACCCAATATTTTACATATTACTCTATGGGGCTTACACATCATGTATTAGTATCAAAACGGATTGACATATCGGCACAAAATTTTTAAGATGGGGTTGTGGGGTGAAGGCTATTCTATCAAGATGAAATTTGTATGCTCAAAGGAATCTCACTTTAAGAAATCAAAAGTGCCTGTTTATTTTCACTTCCAAGGCATTTCTGTAGCCAAATATAAGGTAGCGGAAATTATTGGGGTCTCATCTAAAGCAATTACTACATATGACACAATATATGGATGCCTCAAAACTATCATTGCACCTTTAAACTATGGCTGAGTTATAATAATAATGCCTCGGCATCTGAACTCCCTGCAAATGATATGACTAAAGTACTTTAGTTTTTTCTTCTGCATGTACAGAGCAAGTAGTAAATCAATTGAGTATTGAGGTAAAAAAGTTTCAAACACTGTTACGCCGAGCGACTACGGTTTTAAGAGTGAATTACATACAGAAGCAGGAGCTAGCAAGAGAAGAGATAGAACAACGGAAGGTCAAAGATTCATTTGAACTCATCTCTCTGTATTCTATCTAATATATTGGACATAATGAAGTGTCTGTGTCGTGGTAGAAGCCACAACTGGGTAAATTCAGTTGAATGTTTTTGTTGTAACGTCTTTTTTAAATTTATATTGCGTATTATAAAAAAAAATGGTGGGGGAAATTTTCACTGAAAAAGTCAACTTCATAAAAAGTCGCGGTGTAGCATTGAATACTTATATGGAGATGGCCATGCCACACTAAGTGTTGGAAAAAAAAAAAAAAAACCATGTGCGCTTGGCTAAACTCGAACCGGCAAACCTCTGTATTACTAGTAATGTGTTCTTACCCCAGTGAGCTAACAAGCAAGGATTGGTAGAGGAGCGATAGAGTATGCATCGTAATAGGGTTGGGTCCAAAAGGTGTTCATCAGTTCCTAGTAGATAGCACTCGGAACGGTATTTACATATACGATTATTTTTGTGGTGTTGTGTTTTTTAGGCCGACAGCTAGATGACAGGACACTTTGCAATCAGTTGTGCGCGTGTATGTGGTGTGTGTGTATGTGTGTGTGTATTATTTTTGCGTCACTAAACTGTTAAGTTTTTCAATGAGCGACGCACAGCTTAGATTATTTGAATATAGTGAGCGAGAAAGCCAAGAACTTGCAAAAGTCTAGGGTTGTCTCGCCTGAACTTTGTTCGCAGAGACTGAGAATCACTTTTCTGTCTGTCTGTCTGTCTGTCGTCTGTCATGCTGTCTGTCTGCATGACGTCCGTGTTCAAGGGCTTGTGTACGATTTATCTGGAGTCCGTAAGGGCTATGATGATGTAACTTGGTGGAAAGACGCGGGTCCCACGAGTTCTCGACATGATAGATTTTGGGCGTAAAATATGCTAAATTAAGATCTAATTGCATAATTAACGAAAATTTTTCCCGCCAAGGCTGTGTACAAGTTTCTGGAGTCCGTAAGGCTATGATGATGTAACTGGTGGAAGGGCGCGGGACTGGAGAGTTTCTCGAAACTGATTAAATTTCGAGGCATATTTCGGCAAAATTAAGTATGCAAATGAGCTAATTAATATGCGCAAAACACAGAGTAATTGCTATAATTTGAAACGGTACATTGGATACGGAAAATTCCTCACTGCATGAAAGCCTATAATAGTGCGCATCTTTTTTCCAATTTGCGCGTTTTTTTCTTTTTGGGGGTGATACATGCGGATTATGTATGCAAATGAGCTAATTAAATATGCATAATTACTGTATCTCTGAAACAGTACATAGGATAGGCCAAAATCCTTCGCGGCATTGAAGAATTGCCTATGTCATGCATCTGTTGGGTGAATCAGAATTGGGTCAAAGTGCATGGGCCGATTAAAGGGACATTGTTTGATACAATTGATCTAATAAATATGCATAAATTGCTGTATCACGGAAATGGTACATTGGATATGCAAAATTCCTTCGCTACATGATCTTAGTACATGCAGACTCTATGCCGTACACTTTGTATGAATCCACAATTGCGGTCAAAGTGCAAGGGATCAATTAAAGGGCATTGTTTGATGCAATTGATTCTAATTTAAAATGCGTAAGTGCGGTATCGCATAAAATGTACATTGGATATGCGAAAATCCTTGTTTTGAGACTACTATATGGTAACATCTTTTGTGGGAATAATAATTGTGGTCAAAATGCATGTGGGCCACTTAAGGGCATTCTGTGAATTATTTAAAATTGAACAATGCTAATGCTTGAGTCCATTTCAACAAATTGTATACGTTGTCATGGTCAGTGTGAAATACTACATCTTCCAAAAAGAATGTGATTCAGGAGTTGGTTTACCTTCAATAAATTAGGTTCGCATGTGTTTATTTGGCAGTATAGGGCTGTGTGTGATTTTTGGTGGTGTACAAAACGTGTTACAAAACAAGAAGACTTATCAAAGGGGGGGGGGGAGTACACCACAACAAGGTTTATTAACATCAATATATATAGCTAGATCAGTGCCCACGTTTTCAGGAATGGTTTTTCACTTCTGGTCAGTCTTTTGTGTTGACAGCCTGTTACAGTCTTGGCAAAATGTTGAAAATACGCAAAAATGGGCATTTCACCACTTTCTGGGCACCACGTAGGAGACTCAAATTTAAAATGTGGTCACATGATTTTTCAAAAAATAGTGGTCCAAATTGAATAAATTCATATTTTACTAAATTTAGCGAATTTTAAGGGATTTTTGCATGACTTTCATGATTAATATTCTACAATGGAAAAATGTATGTGGCCTGGGGGTGGTGTCAAATGAAGAGCAGGAAATAAAAGATACTATAAATCCAACCCAAGGGTGCTATTCCTAACACCTCTGGTTATGATTAGGTGGGGGACATTTCAAGATTAATATCTCCCAAAAGGAAGATGTTGTGGCCTCTATGGTGGTGTATCAAATGAAGAGTGAGAAGGATAGAAACTATAAATGCAAACTTGGGGGTGTATGCTGCTTACTCCTTAAACATTTTTCTGGTGCTCATGTGGGGGACTTTCAAGATTAATATCTCCACCCATGGAAAATGTGGTGACGCCTAGGGTGGTGTCAACTGAAAAGTGAGAAGGTATAGAATACTATCAAAATGCAAACCGGGGGTGCTATCCTAAACATCTTAGTTATGCTCTTGTGAGGATTCTCATGATTAATATTCCACAATGGAAAATGTGGGGACACCTGGGTGGGTGTCAAATGAAAGAGCAGGAAGTAAAGAATACTATAAATGTACAAAACCAGGGGAGCACTAATCTAAAACATCTCTGACTTATGATGTGGGGGGGTTTAACTTGCACGATGATATCTCCACAATGGAAACTGTTTGTGACCCCTTAGGGTGGTGTCAAATTATAATAGTGGGAAGAAAAATAGTTAGAAAATGAGTTGTTTCGGGTGGCACAACTTTTTTTGGGACACCCTTGACTCGCCCAGTTGCACTCTGGTGTGCTGCTTTTGTCTTACAATTAAGCGCAGAAAGGACAGGCGAGACTTGTGGTTCGAGGGAAACCGCCTGTTTCGGGGATATGGCAACGTTTTCAGGCCTGTGAGAGTTCAGATTTTTAGCGGATTAAGTTTTTTTGCTTTTAAAGATCCAAATTTAGCTTTTTCTTTCATTTTCAGCCGGATTTTGACCTTTTACCTAGTTTTTACATTATAGTTTCAAGCTCTTTTTTTAAAAACCACACTCACAGGTCTGTTTTAACCTTGCAGTATTCTTTTTGTATATTATAATATTCTTTATTTCCTGTGAAATAGAGAGGCTGCCTATTTGGAATTTAACAAAAATAAGTCATAGCAATTCTTTATCTGCTTCAGAATGAAATCGTGAGACAGCAGAAGGAGTTACAAATGTCAGATCTTGGTGATTGTCAGCAGTTGGAGGAGGAGACTAAGCCCAAGGATGCAGGAGCTAGCTGAGAGATATAGGATGGATGAGGAAAGAAACAGGAAACAAGAGGACACTCATCAATAGGTATGTCAACTGGTGGCATTGCGTATGTCAACCTGTGATATATGGGTATGGCCTACATAAGCTATCACACTATGAGACGATTGCATATTTCTCTTGCTCTGCGGAGGCTGAAGTTATTTTTAAAGAATAAAAAATGATTTCGTGTTTTAGTATTTTGTTCTTTAGATGGGCAGTCAGTATTTTGAAAAATGGATGCCAGCACATTTACAACAAAATATTGAATGCCCATCCAGTTACACAGCCCATGTGTAACCCCGAGCTTAAGCTACTTCTGTACTTTCTTTCTTAGCTCTGACTCCACGGGACCCCCATCAATACCATTATCAAGGCAGGGCTAAGGACGCATGAAGTACACAAGCCTTTTGGTGCACAACAGCTATGTCCTGGAGGACCCATCATATAGTGTACTCTGCGTTGGCCTGATAGGTAAATGACAGGTACCCATGGGGCCAGGCAGTAGTGGACTTGTTAACTTGCAGCTAATCTGGTGCAGGTACTCTCCTAACAGCTGACTGGTCAGCAAGCACTTTGGCCCATAGAAGGCTTCAAACATTCCATTATTGTTAACTCTTTTGTGATCATTTTTCAAGTTAGTAATGTTTCGATTTGAGCTTAGCATTATCAAAAATCGAATAGGACTTCTTTTGTAAAACATGACAACGCCAAATGTGGATAAGATATACTAAAATAATCACATGGAACTCAAAGTTCATTTACATGGGAGTACCTGGACAGATCCTCCCCCATGGGGGGACTAGTGGTTCGGGTACTGTGTGTGTACATAGGTGGATGCTTATATCACACTTTAGTGGCACGGTGATGTGTTACTGCTGGGTGGGTACTTTGTGCATGGGCCATCGACCGGTATTCACAGTTATAATCCAATAATGTTATGATTGTGACCCCACACAATTGCAACAGAAAACAATTTTGGTTAATATACTCTAAATAGTTCCCAAAATAATATAGTAAAGCAGGGATCGTAGCCAGGAATTGTGTGGGGGTAGTGGGATTTGACCAATGGACCTTTTTCGTACCACACAACAATTTTTTTCGGCTCGTCGAGGCTCGCCGTCGACTCAAAATTCTCACCTTCGGCTCCAAATTCTGAAGGACTGGGGGGGGGGGGGGGTGGTGGGGGTGGGGGGAAGGTAAGGTGACATGACATCATCGCAGCTTTCAGAAAAACAGTTAAAATTATATTAATAAACACCAACCATGCGTAATCCAATGGATTAAACAGCTGCTTAATCATTCATATAACATGCAGCACAACCCGTAAAACAACAGAATTAGGACAGCAGGGCGCAAACTTCAACGGAAAAAAGCGAGCCTTAGACATGGCAAAGCGGACCTTCAAATCTCATAAAGCGGACCTTTGTCATTTTGGGGAGTGGGGGCGTCGCCCCCCCCTGCTACGGCCCTGATTAAAAGTCTACCAAAATCAACCTAGTGGAAACAATAAATAAGGGGAAATGTTTGTACCGGGGTAAAAAATAAGAATTGTTAGAATTGATTGAAATGATGTACCAATTTATTGGGCTACTCCTAGGTTTTAAAAAGTATAGTTTGCCCCTATCTAGCATTATAGTTTTAGTAGTACAATAGGCTCATGAAAGTTCAAGGTCATCTGGGGTAAAATTCATTAGATGATCCGCTTTTGCTCGGACTGGTTGTAACTGTTAAATTTGTCCCACTAGATAAGTAAAATGGAAATAAAATTCTTTGTTTGATTTCTATATAAGAATTACAGAGCTAGATGACTAGTGACCCGCCCATAGAACCTGTAGCGGTAGCCCTCCAGTCACATTTGCGTCCAATTATGAACAAATATCATATATGGTGCAAACCAGTATATTTTCGGTTCTGTACCATTAGACGAACTATTTGACCATTTGAGAACGAACGGTAGATCTGAAAATTTACCCCATTGTGACCTTGAACCTATTTTGACTCATAACTACAAAACAGGCAGATATGGCAAACTATACTTTTTTTTTGATCCTGGAAATGTACGAACACCATTGGCATATTTTTTCGAAGCGGTTGATACTTTAAGTATTTGAACCATGTTATAAAACCTTACACCCTTCAAAAATATATGTTCATCCTTGATTTGAGAAGGACTTTGCATATGTTGTTTTTAAGGTATTCTCCATACAATTCTTTTGGAAGTGATTCTTTTGCAATTAGTGTTGGGTAAGGCAGCATTCATTCTATTTTGATGGCCTAGGTACTCCGATGAAGAAATTGGCTGGTATGGACATTTCATGGAGAAAACAAATCCTGTCTTTAAAGGTTGCTTGTTCTGATTTATGTCTATTGTGTTCTCTAATGGATATGAGAGCCTGGCACTTGCACATAGCCCCATCAAGTGCCGTGGGAAACAAACTTGTGTTTTGATGGAGAACGCAATAATGCATCTTGCAATTCCCTATTCAATACTCTGCTATTATTGATTGTTTAACCATTAAAACTATTCTTTTCTTTATATCTTGAGAATGAAATGGATTTGAGGGCTCGAATTTCAAGACGACCATGAGAAAATATGACCTTTCATTCTGATTATCAAAAATCGCTACTACTCCGGGGGTCAAATCGGGGGGGGGGGGGTGGGGGGACCAAAGATGGTCAGAAACATGCACTCTTTTTTCTCTTCTTATATAGTTTTGATTGTTTCAATGTTTAAATCACATGGAAATATTCTTATATTGATTAAAAAAGACCAATCATTTTAATAAAAATAGTTTTAGCTGTAAGCAAGCGAATGTGTAGCACATGCAATTAGGGAACTTGTGGGATGATGCACTCTCTAATTTTATCTCACATAGAATTGCCTTATGGGGACACGCTGTAGAATACCTCCCAAATCTGTCTGGCATAGCTCCTGAAATATTAGGGGAACCTTAAGACGATAAAAGTCGCCAAGAAGAAATTGATGAACCGGTAGTCTAATCCACCACCAACACCCTTGAGGATCAGAGAAATCCACGGAATCACTGTGCGACCTACGCTAAGGCACTCATGAATACACACAGCCTTTTGGTGCACACCGCTAGTTTCCTTTGGCAGGACCATCATTAGTGTACTCTGCCGTTGCCTGCTAGGTAACTGAACATGTAACACAATGGGGCCAGCCAGTAAGTGGACTTAACTTTGTCAGGGCTACTCTGGTGCAGGTACTCTCCTAACAGCTGACTGGGTCGACAACACTTTGGCCCATAGAAGGCTCCAAACATTCCCATTTTGTTACTCCGTTTGTGTGATCATTTTCAAGCTCGATATTTAGATTTGAGCTAGCATTATCAAAATCATATATGACATGATTTTGTAAAAACATGACACATCGCCAAAATGTTGGAATAAATTATACTAAAATAATCACATGAGCTCAAAGTTCAATTTACATGGGAGTACCTTGACATCCTCCCCCATGGGGTGACTCATGGGGTAGGGTACTGTGTGTGACATAGGTGGGATGATTATCTCCACTTTAGTGGCCGGTGATGTGTTACCACCTACCTTACCTGCCATGGGGGGTACTTTTGTGCATGTGTCCATGTCGCAGTACTTCAAAGGTATAATCCAATAATTGTATGATTTTGACCCCCCACAATTGGTCAACAGGAAACAATTTTGGTTAAATATACTCTGAAATAGTCCAAAAAATAATATATTAAAGCAAGGCCCGTAGCCAAGAATTTATGTGGGGGTGCGGAGTTGCCAGAAGCGGACCTTGTGCGTACCAACAAACCAATTTTTTTTCTTCGGCTCGCGGCTGCTCTCGCCGGTTGACCCAAAATTTTTCACCGTCAGCTCCAAATTCTGAAGACCTGGAGGGGGGTGGGGGGGGGGGGGGGTGGGGGGTTGGGGGGGTGGGGGTGGGGTTTTTTGGGTTGGTTGGGGGTGTTTGTTTTTTTTTTTATTCGGGGTGTAAATGGGTTTGTATGTTGTTTTGTTTGTTTTGTTATTTTTTTTGGTTTATTTTTTTTTTTAGTTTTTGGTTGTTTTTTGTTTTTTTTTTTATTTGGTTCACTTTTCCTTTGCCCTGCACATCATCGCACATTCAGAAAAACAGTTTTACGTCAATAACACGAGCCATGCGTAATTCCAATGAATACCAACTGCTTAATCATTCATATAACATGCAGCAACAACCCTTAAAAACAACAAATGTAGGAAACGCAGGCAAACTGGAAAAAACGGACCTTCACATGACAAGCGGACCTTTGTCATTTTGGGGGGGGGGGTGCGTCGCCCCCCCTGGCTACGCCCTGATTAAAGTTCTACCAAAATCACCTAGTGGAACATAATAAGGGGAAACGTTTTGTACAGGGTAAAAAATTAGAATTGTTCGAATTGATTTAAATGATGTTGACCATTTATTGGGCTACTCCTCAGGTTTTAAAAAGGTATAGTTTTTGCCCTATCGAACGCCTTATATTTAGTACCATAGGCTCATAACAGTTCAAGGTCATCCTTGGGTAAATTCATAAGAATGGCCTATTGTTGATCGGACTGGTTGTAAACTGCTAAATTTGTCCCCACCTAGATCGTAATGTAAATAAATCTTGTTTTTGAAAACTTCTATCTAAGAATTCAACAAAAAAAAGAGCTATGACTAGTGACCTACCATAGACCCTGTAGCGTAGCCCCCATCACATTTGCGTTCCAATTTACAAAACCAATATTATAGATGGTACCACCAGTATATTTTCGGGTTCTGTACCATTAGACGAACAATTTGACCACCATTTTTATCACGAACGGATATGAGCTAAAATTTACCCCATTGTGACCCTTGAACCTATTGACTCATAACTACAACCTGCAGATCTGGCAAACTATACCTTTTTTGATCCTGGAAATGTAACGAACAATTGGCATATTTGTTGACCGCGTTTTCTGATAACTTTTATTATTTTGACCCTGTAATAAACCTTTACCACCCTTCAAAATATATGTCCACTCTTTTATTTTAAGACTTTGATATGTTGTTTTTAATGGTATTCTCAATACAATTTTTGTTGGAATTGGTGTCTGTTGCAATTAGTGTTTGGTTAAGGCAGTCATTCATTCTATTTTGACCTGGCCTAGTTCTCCTTATGATAAATTGGCTGTGTATGACATTAATGGAAAAAAGTAATCCTGGTCTTTAAGATGCTTGTTCTGATTTATGTCTAATTGTGTCTCTAATTGATATGAGAGCCTGGCAACTTGCACATATGCCCCCCCAGTGCCGTGGAACCACTTGTGGTTTTTGATTGAGAAGCCATAAGCATCTTGTCATTCCCTATTCAATACTCCTGCTAATATTGATTGTTTAACCATTTAAAACTTTTTTTTTTTTTTTTTCCTTTATATTCTTGGAATGAAATGGATTGAGGGCTCGAATTTCAGGATGACATGAGACAAATAGAAACCTTTCATCTGATATAAAAATCGAACGACTTTCCGGGTAATCGGGGGGGGGGGGGGGACAAAAGATGGTCAGAACATGCCCTTTTATTCTCTTATTAGTTGATTGTTTCACAATGTTTAAATCACTGGAAATATTTCTTTATATTTGCATTAAAAAAGACAATCCTATTTAAAAAATAGTTCTAGCTGACGTAAGCAATGCAGACTAGTGTAGACACATCCATATAGACACGTGTTGATATGCACTCTCTAGATTTTATATCTCACTTAAGAATTGCTTTTGGCAACGCCCTGTAGAATACCTCCCAATTCTGTCTGGCATAGCTCCTGCAAATCTGAGGAGGAACCTTCAGGGACGATCACGCTCGTCCAAGAATGTGATGACCGTGGTAGTCTAATCCCACCCCAACCCAACAAACGCCATTTGAGAATCAGAGAATTCCACGGAATCCCTTTTCTACCCAATCCCATGACACTGCAGTCACAGTTCCCCTATTCGATCATCTTGATCATGACAGATGGTTTAGCATGGTCATCCCTACTTTGAACCTAAAGCAGTTTGTGGACACCCCATCTAGCAAGCCCAAAGGCTTTGACCTCCAATGATATGAAAGCCATGGGTCAACCTCAACATACACAAACTGCTGCGTTGGTCGTCAAAGAACTTCCTTCACAAGATCGGAGTAGAACCATCACCAAACTGCGATGTGGAAGAGCCACAAACCATTAACCACATCATAGATGACTTTGAGGGTTTACAAGTCCCCAGAGGAATTCCAGGCCTGATCAACCTGGATGATTAAACTATCAGCTGGTTAAAACGGATCTTCCACTGTGATTTTTGACTTGCACCCCCACGAACTAAACGGAACGAAGAAACTAAATGTACAGGGAGCCTACCACAAGTTACAAAGTATTCAACATAAGAGAAACTTCTCATTGGGCATTTTGACCATTTGGAATTTACTTTTCAGACTTCTCAGATATTTACCATTGTTAAGTAATCTAGGACTTGGAATATATTTCAGAGTGTGGACTGGTCCTGCCATGTCTAGAACCAGTTGTCCGATAGTGTCACAGCAGAGCAGGAATGCAAGAAGGAGTTGATGATTGCAGCAAAAACTTCACAAGATTCAAGTGCACGCTCCAACAGGAAAGTAAACCAAATAATGGTTTAATTGAAAAAATGTCATGGCTGTTTAGTATTTTGAACTGTGCAATGCCCCCTACAAGAAAAAAAAAAAAAAAAAAAAATGAAACCAAATGAAAGGAGTTGAATATTGCATGCGGCAAAAACTTCAACAGATGCAATTCACACTCCAACAGCTAAGTACCCAATAGTGCTGTATTGAAAAAATGTCATTGCCGTCATTGTATTTTGAAATCATGAAAGGCCCACCATAGAAACCAAGAAAATAAGGAATGCAAAAGGAGTTGAATGATATGCAGCAGAAAAAAACCCTTCAACATATGCAAGTCACGCTCCAACAGGTAAGTACAAAATAATGCCGTATTGAAAAAGATTCATTGCTGTAGTGTATTGTGAAATTGTGCATGCCCCCCACCATGGACCCAGAAAAAATAATTTTCTAGTCCAATCAGGTAAACAATTTTGATGAGATCACAGTTGTAAACCAGTAAAACTGAAGGATTATCTCTTTCTTGGTCTGGTATTTTGAAAGGGATTCTAACTTTAGACCTGGGTTGAAACTAATAAAACCAGGTTTAGTCCTACATAGTGGAATCTTTTCCTTCCAACATAATTCATTACTCATCGGATACTCAGATATGGGCCGGAATGGCCCACCATGAGGAATTTTCTTCTCACCCGTTCCATTTATCTTCACAGTATTTGAAAGGAAAAAAGGTCCACTCATGTAGGACTAACCCTGGTTTAAACCCAGGTCTAAAGTTTAGACTCCCTTTCAAATACCAGCCTAGACTGTTTCATATAAATGTTTTTGTAGAGCATTACACACCTGTATCATTTGTAGAATCTGTACAATGTGCAAGTGTTGTGAATTTTGTTTTCGGAAACATGTCGTGAATTAAGGTAAGAGAATTTATTTTTTCTTTGTCGCAACCTAATTTGAATATTGTGTAGCTTCTTGGTTGCAACAGGATCTCAATAGGTGCCCCGCTGGCAAATCCTCCCACCCACCATTGATTTTTGCCCTTGAATTGTTCAAATATTAAAGGGAAATATAAGAAATCCAGGTGTATTTGGCCCTCAAGTAGGGAACTTTCAAATATGTTCAGCATTCTCTGGCCCTTCAGCTAAAATAATTGAGAACTCCTAGTTTATAATAACCAAAAAGGACTTGCACAACTTGGGTATGGTTCAGCATTCTGCAGCCAGAATGTGCCTCAATACCTACTCACGGGACACCAGTGTAACTGATTTCTTCTCTAAATTGCACCAACTTGGACACTAGGCACGATTTCATCAGGCTTGCATATAACACATATTGAAAATAAAGCATGACCTGCTTGACATTGACTATGTAAATTAAAAAGGGTCACACACTTTGTCATACCAACAGCTTCAGACAAAGACTGCCTTCTACAAGTGCAGTTTCCCCCTACACTGTTAAACCATGGGATGACCTCCCTCATCATCTACTGGACTAGTATCAACCATTTTAAGTCTGGACTACATGATCATCTAAAAAATATCACAAACCAAAACGCTGTTTGAGTCATTGATCACGCTCTAATGTGATGTGGTTTCTACCACTTTATTGGAGCTATTTATATCCACAGGGGTGTGATTCTTTAGGATTTTTTCCTGATTTCAGGATTTTTTAGTTTCAAAATTTCTGCAACTTTATTTAATATCAGCCCAATTTTAAGCATTTTTGGTCGATTTTAAGCTGTTTTTCAGGATTTTTACCAAAAAATCTGGATTTTTTCACAAAACTCAATCACACCCCTGTGTTCCAATCCTTTGTTCTAAACAGTATTCATTGAATTCCAACAAAGAGCCGGCTGAGAGCACCGTACCTCAGGGCATAGTTATGTGCATTTTTGTTATTGCACCATTGTGGTACAGAACACCAAGAGAAGATTTTGCTGAGTTCCCATACAGCTATTTGATTTGCACACAGAACCATTGAGTATTGGTCTACATCCGGGACATCCCTATTTCAGTGTACACGTCCCCCATGAAAAGAAAGGCGTTTTCTTGACTCTTATCCAGACATATTTCGACAGGCAATAGGAATTTTTCTGACATAGTTTATTTTACATATATGTCCCCAATGCTTTTCATGCTCATTTACTTCTATTGCTGGTGTAACAAAAACGTTATTGGATTCTAAACTTAGGCCATGCACTGATGTTGCGATACTGCAGATCATGCTTCCATAAAGACTTTTTTGCAATGCATTAAGGACCGGTGTGCGATTTTCGTCGCTAGCGTGTATTGAATTGTGGGAATTCAGCAAAATGTCCTCTTCAGAAAACCTGATTGATTCTTCTAATTGAACCAGAGAGAACCTCTGTAACCAGTATCGGGCATGTACCCGGCTCTCTCTGATTTTGAGAGCCGACTTTAAGGTCTGTTTGTGGATGGTCATAAAAAGGTGCATTGACGAATTGGTCTAGGTGGTTGTGGGCCCCTTAACCCTATCACAACAAAGACTCACTAAAACTCACTGAACTGAGGCTAGAAAATGCACTAAGTCAAAAAAGATACTATGACGACACCGTACAAATGCACATATGGGCACACGAAATCATTGGCCCGGCCAGTGATGCACCCTCGTGGCTGCCCATCCATGGTACGGGATTGGGCGCTGAGGCCCTGGTTCGAATCCCACCTTTAAGATGTTCAATCTTCTTTAACTTCTATCCCTTTGACTTCCTTCTTCCTAGAATGAGAAACAGTGTTGGGTCATAGGGACATATAGCATGACAAAAATATTCAGACATAATAGCCATTTCATATGTCGAATATTTTTCCATGCCTTTGTGTACCTTGAATAAATATTGATTGACATAATTCCTCATTGGGAACTTTGAACTTAACACCTCAGAGAGATGATTTACTGTAAACTTTACCTCACAGATACATTAAGAGTTGTGAATATTTACTTAAATTATTTTGAGAAGTGGGAGAATCGTGAAGTATAATTGGAAAGGTAATTTAAGGGTGATCAGACATGCCAACTCATCTAGTAAGGATTTCTTCCATTTGTGATGAAAATTTTACTGCAGTGTTTAACCTTTAAGGGGGGCATGGCATCATTTTCATAACAACATATGATTATTGCAATTACAGCACATGGTTTCTTTGAATAAAGGAGGTGATATACCAAAATGTTCGGTTGAATGAGCTTTTTCAGATATATTGGTCTCGGATCATATCGAACTACGGTAATGCTTATTAGCAGGGGTAAAAGTCACGCATTCCAAGAAATAAGAAATTCAAATGACCATTTCCCCCCCCCCCATTTATCTCAAAAATAGAAAGTAATTTGAACATGTTTGTTCTTAAACAATTACCATGGCCAGGATCTGTGTTCCTATGAGAGCGTTTACAAAAGTTATTTTCGTGTGGCCATGGCAACACCGTTCAAAATTATCTTTCTTTACTTTTCTTTTTTCTTTTTCTTCTTTTCTTTTTTTTTTTTTTATCGCCATTTTTGCTGCTGGTGGCATACAAGAATCAATGTAACTCAAAAAACCTCATATGATCATAGTATGTACACTAAAACTAGTTTGTGCCCAATTTAGAAGTCAATAGGGTCAAACCGTTTTTGAGATAAGTGGGGGGGGGGCAAGGCTTCCAACCTTCGAAAAATGGGAAAAAAAGATATAGGCCAATGAAGGTCCGAAGCATTTAATTGTTTAATTAATATTGCAATTTTGTTTTTTAATTCTAAATTTATCATTTATTAATAATACTATTTTTTAATTAAAAACAATCTGTAAAAAAAAAAAAAAAAAAAAAAAAAACAAAAAACGTTTTTTTTAACAAAAAAACAAATTGGTCATTTGACCCCAAAATTAATTTATTTTGTAATTCTCTTAAATATTACTGCTTGAAAAACAATGAAAAAACAAAGTTAATGTAGCTGCTGAAAAAAAATACGAAACATAAGAAATCGCCTTTACTGTGTGATGTGTACACTTCGATCCACCATAACATTTGAACGAAATGTCCAATTTTCACGGCCAAATCAAAAGTAAAATACTCTGAAGTTGTGAGAATTCACGAAAATTTAGAAAACTACAATTGATCTCTCAAAAGCAATCTGACGACACGTCCCCCCTTAAGGGTATTTCTGATGTGTGTCATTTATGTATTTTCTTGTTACTAGATTGTCTAAATGACTTATTGCAGAATATACACTTATGGGGGTTTGCTCCTGTGTGTCATTTGAATGTTCTTTGTCCTTTTTTGTGATAAAACTTTTCTTAGCAGTGTTTACAATGATGAGGTTTTTCTCCAGTATGGTCATTCATGCTGTTTCTTGCACTAGATGGCTGAAGGTTTTGTGCAATATTACATTATGGGGCTATTCCTGTATTGATCATGTCATGTAGCGCTTGTTATTTAAACGTCTAAAGGACTTAACACAATATTTACACTGATGAGGTTTTTTCCTGTGTGTGTCATTTCATGCTGTTTCTTGTGACAAGATTGGCTGAAAACCCTGTTGCAATATCCACACTTATGGGGCTTATTTCCTGTATGCATCTTTTATGTAGACGCTTGTGACTAAAACGTCTAAATGATTAACACCAATCGTTACACTGATAAGGTTTTTCTCCTTGTGTGTCATTTCATGCTGATTCTTGTTATGTTTTGTGATGAACCTTTACTGCAGTATTACATATTGAGGGTTTTTTCTCCTGTGTGGTCATTTCATGATATCCTTGTCCCGTTTGTGTAAAACCTTTACCACAGTGTGGCCAGATGGAGGCTCTTTCTCCGTGTGTGGCATTTCCTGCCGTTCTTGCTTACTAGAGGGTACAAATGCCTTGTCGCAATATCCACACTTATGAGGTTCATTTCAGTGTGCGGTCATTTCATGCCTTTTATGTGGCAGATTGTACTAAAGGACTTGGAGAACAAATTGTTACATTAAAAGGTTTTTCTCCGGTGGTAGCATTTCATGTTGGGTCTTTACTATCGAGCAAGGAATCTTTTAAGGCAGATTTACATGATGAGGTTTTTCTCCGTGTGTACATTTCAGTTGAGTTTTATTTGTAGAAGTACTGAACGTTTATGGACAGTCACGGACACTGCTTTTCCAGTATGATCTGTTTATGTTGTCAGTTGTTGAACTATGTTGCCTGCTTGACTGTTATTTTTGTTTTCTGTTGGACATCTCTTTTGTGAATAGCTCAGTAGTGGAACACATCTTGCCTTTGGTGGTAGCCCGGATTGTCAAACCAGTATGGTTGATGCTAGTTCATGATTACGAATGTGTGACAGGTAACGAGGCAAGTCATTGATCATCCTTCGGCAGTTACTTGCAGACTAGGGGAGTTAATCCTTGTCTTTCTGGTGTCATCATCGTGAATGATAAGAAAATAAAAGAAAGAACAACAAATGTTTGAAAAAGGTACGTATAATAGTGGTGGTGTAGTAACAATAGGCTGTAAAAGGAGAAATGATTGAATAGAGCTGGAGGGGGTCAACAATATTCACAAATATGATCAGAATTATATTACTAGGCAGTCAACCTGTTTTGCGATTACCTTGCCAAAAATATCTAAAACAAACTGGTCCATGGAACTCCACCATTAATCACCATAAAAATGCAAAAACACCTCATCCACAAACTCCATTATTACATTGACCAAAAATAACTCTAAAGAAACTCTAAAGCTTAACTTGTTGATAAACTGAACATAAACTCACCAAAAATAACCCCACAAAACATATTCATTGATGAACTCGTCCATAACTTAAGCCCGGAAAACTTATGCCTGACCCTCAATTATGATCACACAAAGATATAAAATGATGAACTGTTCATGTGTGCGAAGGAATTGGCATATCGGATGTACTATTAGTGAAGCAATACACATTTAATTGGCTTATTTGTATCAAAGAATGCTCATCTAATTGACCCACATGCCCTTCGATCCTAATACGAGTCAACAAAAGATTATGACATAATCGGCTTGTAGAAATTTGCATATATCCAATGTACCATTTTAGGGATGAAATAATTATTGCAATTGAATTAGGCTCATTGAATACCTAACCCACATAGATCATGCACTTTCAATGCAAAAAAGTTGCATGCTATAATAATAGGGACTTTCATTACCAGCAAAGAAATTTGATTATACGAGGTATGGTTCATAGATCGAACAGATGGCCCTTGGACCCCAATTATGATTCACACAAATAGGCATAGTAGTCTTTCATTTAGCGAAGGAATTTTACATGTACTGTTTTAAGCGATACGTTTATGAAATGTAGCGGTGATGGGAAATGTGTAATGCCTCACGGGGTACTACTTTTAGTAGTTGAGTATATTTGTTGTTTATTTGGAGCCCTGACCTTGATGTGATGAAAATTGCCATGCCCAATTTCCTACCTCCTTATGCATAATTCACTTAGATTCAATAAATCAGTGCCCGATTCCTCCAATCACCATGTCACCCAGCTCCCGGGCTAAGAGTGATCATGCGCGTGTCAGATTTATTTGTATTCATTGCCGGTAACTAATGCGTATCAACGTGGATGTGGAGTTGTAATAAATTGAGTTTAAGAACCAATCACATGCGAGCTGTAGTTTCCTTTCTAGCCAAAGCGTACAGTTCTGTCCCGTGCAAACTTACCTGCGCTATACGATCCTACAGCTTGGGGCAAAAGCACAAAAAACAAAATAAAAACCCCGTGCTGCCTAGAGTAAAAGCCGTCACCGCTACACATTTAAAGAATAAAGAACCATTTTTGAAGAGCGCCCCCAATTTTCAAAATTTGAATTTTTGCCACAGTTACGTTGGTAATGTCTAGGAAACTATACTGCGAACGAGAACCAGTGCTAACAAATGCGTATTTATCACCAAATAAGCGATTTTGTAATTAATTGGGATTCCAGATTGGATTAACGGCAGAGTGGAAATGCTACATTTATGTCCGTCCATGATGAAATGTGCCACCTAGAGAAAATAACCTCTAAACTTGAAACTGAACTTTAAAACAATAATGGATGAGCGTCGACATGTACATGCCGATATTTCCCGGCTATTTCACATTGGAAGGGGCCGTTTCCAGCAGCCGTTGCAAGTATTATCGTGGTTCCCCGATAATAATACAAAATTCCTTGTTTTTTTTTTTTTTTTTTTTTTTTAAAGCTTAACCATTCGCAGGTATAGTTTATAGCCAGTTACCAATGCAAACGTTTAAAAATCTCCAACAATTTTGAAAATTGGGGGCGCTCTTCAAAAAAATGTGCTAATCTTGCTTTAATTACTTTTGGCATGCCTAACTCATGCATTTTCAAATTGCAAGAAGATGCATGGCCATGATGGCCTTTCATGTAGCGAAGGAATTTTGCATATCCAATACATGTTTCAAAGATCAGCCGATGGGGTTGACATTTTTATCACAGAAATTCCTGGGTTAACATTTTCTCACAGCAAATGGACAGACACCATTTATGTCACCATTCTGGAACTTAGACGCGGGAATAAGGAACAGAGGAATTGCATTTTGACCATACTTAACTGGTTAGCGTGAGTGAGTGAGTGGTATTAAAATTAACGACAACTCAACACTATTGTGTCATATCGGTCATTACATTGTCATTAACATTAAATATAAACACAATGCATATTAAAACTTCATTTCAAGTCAATGACAATAACAATTACAAAAGGATACACATCATACAGTGATGAACCAGAGCTCACCTATCCATGTATTAAAAACAAGATAAACCAACTAATTGCAAAGATACAACTTAGAAACATGCATTTTCCAATAAAACAAGTTCAAAAGATATACTGATAAAAAATTATACTATAAACATAATAGACCGATGACAAAGGTCATCATTCTCCATGTTACCAAGCAAAAAACTTCACTTCAAATTACAGATAATCGACCAATCACATCAGAACATGCAAACATGAGATCCCTTTACAGACCAAATAGATTGTCTATACATGTTACATTTTATAAATGGCTCCAATACACTTGGCATTATGCCCAAACTGAAGATTTTAAATACATCAACATATACAGTAGAAACACTAATTTACATGCTACTTATTTACTATTACAAAAAAAAATAAAAGGTGGTCTTAATAAATATGTACCAAATGTAATTGATAAATTGTTTGTTTTCATGTTAATTGATTTAAGCAAATGTACTTAAACGAGTAATACAACAGACATCATAAATACAATTACCACAGTCGAAATATACCAGATTTATATATATCCAAATTTAAATCAAAATACCCGTCTGTTCAAAGAACAGACGAGTGGACCTTTTAGTCGCCTTTTACGACATGCAGGGGGAACACATCGGGCCAATTTACCCCGAACCCGCAGGGGGCCCATTAGTCGCCTTTTACGACAGGCCAGGGACACATCGGGCCAATTCATAACCCAGAACCCGCAGGTGGGTAAAGGGTTAGAACAATTAATCATCAATCAACTCGTTAATAAATACAATAATCAAATAACTAATCAATTAATTGATCCATTTTAAATCAACAAACCAATTAATTTAATAAAACTTACTTCAAACTATAGGAGTACTGGGCCATCACCCGGCTTTTGCAATTATCTGGTTTTCTTTTCCATATATTAGTATAAGTATATTAAGTATATTGGCCAGAGCAATATAAACAGGCAAATATACAGTATAGTCAAAAGCGTATAAGCATTATTATCCCATGCCAAAAAACTGGCCTACAATGACGCAGAATCGGATAGGAACCTATTTTCTTCAAACAACAAACATTTTAGCCGTAAATTCAATGATAAGCATTTTTCAATACCAAAATCCAATTTTAATTTTAAAATCCACTCAAGAATGTTTCTAATTATGTCTGGAACCTTTTAAAGTTTGTGAGAAAAACCCACAGTTAAGAGTAGATACAGCAAAAGTGTCAAAGATTCAGCAGAGAAAAGACAATGTTCGGTTCAAAATTCTCAAGGCTTTCTACTCCACTCAGACGGGATCTACAAATCATTCAATCTTTCCATATTAAGTAGGAAAATAACAAAGCATTTGAAAATTATCAGTTTCATTAAATTCAGGCACCCCCACAAAAAGTTTTTTGGTGGATTTGTTTCTGAAACCCAAAATTTTCAATTGTTTTCTACAAGGACATTATTAAAATATATATTCAATTGCTTAAAAAGTTAAAAAAAAAAAAAAAAAAAAAAAAAAAACAAAAAAACTAAAAAATATGCCATAAACTTAAGGCAATAGTTTGGTCTATTCTGATGATCATAAACTTCCTCCACAGTTTCAACCTAAAAAATAGTTTCAGATATTGACTGGGAAGGGATCTTAAAGGCAAATATTACATAACGTAATGAAACATTTTGAAAATTAAAGAGAGTGCTTTGAAGCCTTAGGAAAAAAAATATGGGTGAAACCGAATATTACGGGCTCCGCACACCGGCAACAGATGTCAGCCATAGTAGCGTTTTAAAAAAAGGAGCGTAAAGCTTCCTAAGAAAGCTGGAAATGAATAAAACGATGGCTCAGTCACCTTGTTAAAAACCGCCGGTCCAAAACCGATTCCAAACTCAAAATCGGAATCAAGTCCTTATCTTATCCATCAACTTCACACCAACCATATCGCGGCTTATGAATTCGACGCAACGAAACGAAACAGAACGAAAACAGATGTTTTAAGGTGGGAAGAGGGGTAATTTTTGGAGAAAAAAATTAAACCTGGGAAGGATGCAAAGGTGATGCAACTAAGTCATTTGACTCGAAAAACTATTTCAGAAGAAGCTTAAATTATTTGAATTCAAATTGTATAAAGAAATCTCGCAAAATATCACATCCTAAGGACCTGATATTTTGCGAAACGATTTCATAATCCTACATTAACTACATCAACGTACCCTCGTGCACACATCGCTTACATGAAGGGATTTGACGAGATAAGCATTTCCAAAAGTCCAAACGTCAAACATCAATAGTTTCAGTAGAACTCTACCAACAAAATCTGTTTCGCAAAAATCCCTCCTATATAGGACCGGATATTTTGCAAATCAGATTTCATAAGCACTAAATAACTACATCAACGGTACCCTCGTGCAAACAATCGTTAAATGAAAGGGATTTTGAACGAAGAAGAAGCATTGCCAAAGTCAACTGTCAAAACATCAAGAGTTCAGTAAGAAATTCTACCACCAATCTGTTCGCAAAATATCACCTCCTATATAGGCCCTGATCTTTTTGCGAAACAGATTTCATAGCCTAATAACTACATCAAAGGTACCTCGTGCAACAATCGTTTAAATGAAGGGATTTGACTAAGAATACATGCAAAAGTCCCACTGTCAAAACTCACCATAGTGTTTCAGTAGAAATCTACGCCAACAAAATCTTTTCGCAAAATATCACCTCCTATATAGACCTGATATCATTTGCGAAACAGTTGCATAAGCCCTAAATAACTACATCAACGGTACCCTCGTTCAAACAATCGTTTAAATGAAAGGTACTTGACGAAAAGACGCATTGCACAAGTCAAATCATCAACTATTTAAGTAGAATCTACTCATGAAATCTGTTTCGCAAAATATCACCTCCTATAGAGGCACCTGATATTTTGCGAAAGTCAGATTTCATAAGCACTAAATAACTACCATCAACCGTACCCTCGTGCAACAATCGTTTAATAAAGGGATTTGACTAAGAAGATTATTGCACACGTCAAACTGTCAAAACATCAAATAGTCAGTGAAATTACCAACAAAATCTGTTTCGCACAAAATATCACCTCTATATAGGATCCTGATATTTGCGAACAGATTTTCTTTATACAATTGAATCAAATAAACTGTAACATTCTTCTGAAATAAGTTTTCGAGTCAACAGACTATTTTGCAATCACTTTTGCATCTTCCCAGTGTTTAATTTTTTTTTCAACAAAATTACCCCCTTCCCACCTAAAAATCTGTTTCGTTTTGTTTCGTTTCGTGTCGCAAAAATCATAATCCCTTATCGTTCTTATCATTGCTCTCTCTTTGTCCTCCTAGATCCGCATCTCATTTTCGCTCAGACACCATTCTCGCTCCATACAGCATCCTGATCTCAAACAATTCTTATCACCATACCTTTCATCTTCAAAGATATCTTTCCCTTGCAACATCTCCCACATTCCCTAAACTAAACCCACGCATAACTTCACTCCAGCTGTCACAGCCCCCACATTCACCGTTATTTTATACCCACTAACCCTGTTCCCCAAGTATGTGAACTCCTTCACTGATTCCACCTCATCACAACTTCCCCATCCCTCCAGAACCCCTCCACATCTCCCTACATAAAATTCTTGCCAAACTTGGGGTCACTCTTCTACATCTTTGTGCATCTCCCTTTGATCCATTCCAGCATTTCTCGCACTACATGAATTTGCTTTTTACCCTCTTCTCAGGTTTTAGAATTTCCGTCGCCGTGTGCAACAATCATTTTGATTCCCCAAAACAAATTTTGTGGGAATCAGCTAATTCGCTACTGTGTGTTAAGTTCTCAAGTTTACGAGAATCAAAGTTATTCACGCAAATCATTTCACGAGAATCTTTGCGAGAACAGATTCTCGATTCTCCGTCAAAATTCTAAGCCCTGCTTCTCACACACGCCACATGGGTCTCTACCTTACTACCACCTGCACCTCCCCTCCAACCCCACTCACAAGCACTTTTTGTGTGGATTTCTTTAGCCTCTATGTCCCTCATGTGTTTGGGGGTATGTTATTTTTGTGGTAAAATATTATTCTATTCTTCAAATGGCCTATACTATCATTTGCGAGCAAATTTGAAGAATTTTCATTGTCTGAAATGCCAGTGCCGCTTTATCTCTGGCCTAGGTCATACACAAGTCCTTCCTCAATGTCATCCAAAGATTACTGTACCTGATAGACACACCTAAGCAATAAATTGTGTAAAAATTAGGTTTTATGTGGGTTGCAGTATAGCTGGCATGACCCTTTGCAATCTGTTGTGCGTGCGTGTGTGTGTATGGTATGTTTTTTTTTTTTTAATTTTTTAGGTTTTTTCTTTTTTTAAATTGACCTCAATCTGAAAAGTTCAATTGCAGCCAAACTTGTCATAGGTGAGCACCATGTTGAGGAGGTTCAAAAGGTATTGTGCCAAGGTCCAGAAGTCATGTAAGGTCATTAGAAGGCTAGACGGCCCACAGCTTATATTCTTTGAATATAGCCGCGCGCGAAAGCCGTTCACAAGGACAAGTCGTGATTCGATGGTGTGGGTGTAGTTGTTGTTTAACGGGTTTGTGCAGTGTATCTTCCCTCACCTTTTACCAATGGGGTTCCGGGTTCGATCCCGGCAGGGACCTTTCTCGTGGCTTTTGTTGAATTTGTTTTCTCTATCCATACTCCGTTCCCAATTTTTCTATCTCCGGGTACTCCGGTTTCTGCCTTCAAAAATCGAGCTTCTTGGCATAATCTGTTCTGGTATTGTGGTTGTCTCTATTTGCTGAGCGCCCTTCATGCTGCCGCACGCGCTTGACACGTTACGTGGATAATGTCGGTGTTAAACATACAATTATTATATTATTGTTGATGCATGGGGGGTAGTCAGTATTGATGGATACAGGATTCAATGGGTTGGGTGATGGCGGTGGAGTCAGTGGTTGATGGAGTAGTGCATCAGCAGGGATGCAAGTTTGTTTCTATTTTTGGTCATTTTAATTTGGAGCCTTCACCATATGTTGTTGTCTTTTTATATTTGATTTACTGAGGAAAGTTGCATTTTTTTTAGACACAAATTCCTTCATAGATAGAACATTTCATTTTTTAAAAAGGCTAAGTGATCCAAAATCAATATTTTTGTATTATTAACCTACGAATTTGGGACAGTCAAGTAATGATTTGCAACTGTTTTGCTTGCCATTTAACCAATTTGAGCCATTTCTGCAGAAAACTCTTTTCAATTTTTTTTAAAATTAAATAAAAAAGTGCATTTTACATTAGGTTTTTGGACAACCTACTGGAAACAACTTGATTTTTTGTTTGGCCTTAATAATGAACAAATTTCGCTGGCTATAGGCCTATATCCCTAACATCCTTTTTCGGAAAAGACTACGAACCTGATGATACCGAAAAAATGGGGAGTCGAGTATTTCTTGTTAGATCTAGGGTAATTTCCCCCTAAAACAGGAGGTGTCCGCTCCGTATTTTTGAAAAGTGGAAATGCAGTTAGAGGGGACATGGCGTCAGGTTGATTTTGAGAGATCAAATTGTGTTTTTCCAAATTTCTGAATTCTCCCAACTTTCAGGAGTATTTTACTTTTTATTTGTGGAAATCTGACAATTTCGTTCAAATGTTATGGTTGATCGAAGTGAACAGATCACACAGATGAAAGACGAGTCTTAGTTTCGTATGTTTTTCAAGCGCACATTGACTTAGTTTTCATTGTTTTTCAAGCAGTAAATTTAAGAGAACTTTACAAAAATAAATAATTTCGCTCATAGGCCTTCGGCTTCGGCTAGGCCTCGGCCTTGCCGCCTAGGGCCACATACGTGCGGCTACGATGGCTCCATACCACATGCCTACAGTAAATAAATTGATTATGGTCCAGAGAAGATGAGAAAGATCTTTCTGGTATGGTCGCTATTCGTATAGTTATTACTTCTGACACATGTATGACATTTAGCATGTGCAAGGGAGAGCTTAGCCTAACGATACAAAAATACAAACAGGGAGTGGCATTGATGATGGGGGCCGCTTCAACCAGATACTACAGATTGGATTGATGATTGATCTGTAAATTTAGTCATAGTAAATGTTTCATACAAACACACTCCATGTTCATGATGTTGTTCACTAACGAAACATGTTTCTTTCCCCCCCGGACCCCGACCGCTTCCTTTTTTGAGGCCCGCCTCGATTTATTTTTATATTTTCAAAAAAAATGAATAAATATAAATAAAAAAACGAAAATCCCATCAGGAAATGTTTTCAAAGAATGGATGACTGCCGAATTTTCGTTTGCGCCTCACGAAAGTGCCATCTTGCTGCATAAAGTCCTCCTAATATTGTTACCGTCATTGAATTCAGTCATGATATCATCCGAAAATAAGGGGGCACAGACCCAAAATGATTTGCCTATTGAACCACGTGCTTTTGCGCGCTCTTGTATCCGTCATTCGTTTGTACCTACCTTAGATAGAGCAATGAAATTTGCTGTAGAGAATTTTGAATTCATGCTCTTTAAAATATCTTCTTGAACCTAATGACAATGTCAGTTTTTTGCAAATTAGATTTGAAATATTACACCCATGTTTTTTCGAGCTCCGAGCCCGCAGAATCGGGTTTCACGCGGTTCACTTAGGTGCCGTACTACCGCCAAGACGCTTATCATCCAATTTTTACAATAAAGGAAAATTTGAATGAATACGCACTGATGACACCAAACGCAAATCTCTAGGGCAAATACCAGCCACAAAAACTACACAATTTACCTGCTCAAATTCTGAGGTTTTAAGGAAACTATGCGGTTGTGCACTTCGCAGCGGAGGGATTTGTACTGTGTCCCACTAAACATACTTTTAAAATGACATCCTCAAGGTTTTAATGCAGATAAGCATTTAAATGACCCTAACGCCGGGAATATATACAGTAACATAGTCATGCATGGGGCATTGTTTTTTGCCAGATCTCTCTTTCAGATTGCAGCCCAGGCCAGTACGATTTCGCAGTATTTTGTCCGTGTTTTATCCCATAAGTGAAAAAAAACGATGATGTATAAACGGTTCAGAATATTTTCTCGAGCGACTTTAAAAAACACAGAATAAAGAGGATTTGACAAACATAATTTGTAGGAAAGGTCCTTAATATTTGACCAATAAATTCCTGAAATTTATACATAATTAACCCCGCACCTTTTGAATGATATTTTTTCCTTAAAATTGGCAAGAATACTTCACAATCGGAATCAACATCAAGTGATTAAAAACCCGACTTTTTCCCGACAACTCATCAATATACAGCATTGATTTTATGTGTTGCATGATAGCCCTAGTAAGTATGTCAGCAAAGTGCCAGTTTATATTGTGTAAGAGACTGTTTGTGATCGCAATCGCTGCAGTATTATTCATCAACTCAAGAAGGGGACAGGTAATCATCAACAGTTTGTCTTTATTTTAATATTTTCTTTTTTGGTTTTTTACACTTTTTATATTTAACTCTCTCCTTTTTGAATTCAAATTTGAGGCTATGTTAAGTTTATACATCAGAAAATTTATCGTGTTTTCTCTACTGCGTTGAAGCAGTAAATGACTAGTTAATGAAAAGTTGGATGAACGGTCTCACTGAAGTCATCAAAATGCATCACTATCATGAAACTTAGAAAATGCAAAATATATGATTTTACTCCAATATATTTCTTGTCTCTCTTAAGTTAAAATACTGAAAAGGCTAATACGCTAGATCCTTGCCTGATAGCTCCTAGGTGAACCATTAATGGCCCGATATTGAGCTTTGTTAAGGTTTGGATCCAACAGTACACGTAGCTTCAAGTGCCTTCATGCACGCAGAACTGGCTTATGGACTTTCAAGAAACTGAAAAAATGGCCCTTGATGCCTTCCCACTGTGACAATATGCCTGATGCCCTTTTACAATGCTGAATTACCTTCATGCCCTTGCAATTTGAAGGCAATGTTTTATTTGCCCTTTACAACTGCCTTGCCCGAGCCCCGCTGGGGTCAATGTGTTTCGTGGGGTTCGAGCCCCGCTGGGTCAATTGTGTTTGTCCTTGAGTAGGCGCTTTACCTCAATCCTTCGACCCAGAGTGTATTAATGGGTAACCGGCATTATTTTAAGCTGGAAGGTAACAGACTCGCTTTAGTTGAGGGTGTGGCGATCCCACACAGCAACATTATATGGTGAAGTCTGACCCAATCGCTGCGAAAGAGAGTGGGCACTCCGTTCTGTGTACACAGGTCGTCCCCTTTACTTATGCCCCCCCCCCACGGTCTTATTTTGCACCTGGAATGCGCCCACACATCAATGCATTGATTACATAGTATCGTGACGAACTGTATAAAATAAATGCGACTGGAGGGAGGTCTAAACACGAGATTGGGTCATTCGTTCAGTTTATTCTGTTGACGACGATGATGATTTTCGAGGAATTTGCTAGGAAACTCTTGTGCAATTGAAGATAGTGCTTCAGGTTGATTACTTTTAATTGGAGGTATTCTAACAAACTAAAACATTAAGCTGTGCTAAAACACATGGTGCTAAACAATATTAAACATTGTAAATATGGCCGTCTTGGGTTGACCTTATGTCTCTGTTAGTTATGACGTCACGTCGTGATAAGGTTAACACCTGGAATTGACGAAAATCTTGAATGGCGGAATCTTGCAAAAAAAAAATAAAAAGCATCCTCCTTTTTTTCAAAACACGGACGAGAAACATGTTTCTTTTTTACTTGGCGTAACCTGGGCGGGTGAATCATTCTAAACACAAGCAGAATTAGTACAAATGTAATCTTTTCAAGTTATTGGGGTCAAAGCACTGAGGGCATTTAGCGGCTAGACGTTCAGAAGCAGAAATTTAGAATCGTCATTGGTTTAAAACGTAGGCCTAAACACAAAATATTTACAAAAAAAATCCTATTTTTTTTGTGTGTTTTCGAAGTAATATTTTCTATTCCAAAACTGATGAAGAAAAACAACACTGTAAGGTTTCTTTCTGATTTATATCTAGAACAGACAGGTCGTATATGCTGTAGTCTATTCTTTGAGGCTGGCGCCAGCGTCTGGCGGACATCGCATCTGGTGGTAAACAGATGCAAGATTCAACTTCTGCAACTTCGGGTTGTTTGGTTTTAAGGCAAGCGTTCATCGTATTGACAATGATTAATTATGCCATAGCAATTAATGTGTACAATAAATATCTGCGAAGCACTTGTAGGCCAACGATGCATATACTATGCAGTGAAATTGTCGTGATATGATAAATTTCTGTAAAATCGTCATATTAGGAGTGAAAATCAATGAAGGATGAAGAGCATGTGAGTAGAATAGTACTCAAAATATAAACCTGTCATTAATTTTTTTCACACAACCAGGGTATCCCGTGTGGAGATTTTAAGCCCGGTGGTAAAGCAGATATAGTCCGTAGGAGGCCCAAGTCCGGGGCTCCATAGACGATAACGGAATAAGCACAAAAACGTTCAAAGGCTGGGGACGTCCCTTTGTTATTATAATTAATACGGTCTTCCAGTCCAGATATAGCGTCAAGATGCAAGCCATTAAAGGCTTGACTCAGAGATTTGAATATATTTTTGTGTGTGTTATTAAAAATAGTTCAACTAAAACAAGGTAGACCTAAATGCTCAATTTCCAAAGTTTGAGATAATTCGGGTTTTTCGTTTTCATGCAGTAAATTACTTAGGTGTAGAATATAACAGTGCCATAGGATACTGTGTTATACAAAAAGTTCCGGATCCGGACTTTTATAACAACATTTGCAATTTCTATATGAAGGAAACTGATTTGAGCCTAGCTATTTCACTAAGTGATTAGTATATGGACAAGCCAATTATGATGTGCAAAAACAAGTATTGTGGAAAATGAGGGGCCCTCCTATGAAAATCCTCTGCGTCGGCCATTTAACAATTAAGCGATCATCGGGTACTTGACTAGGGGGCCGTCTGTGAATCGCCGTAAATGTGATCGACCGATCTGGGTCATTTCCTATCACTATGCTCAGGCTGAAGAGCAAAAACAAGTATAGGGGATCTAATAATAATTTTATCATTACTAATGGCTCATCGAGCACACAACCACACAAGTACACAGTACAAGAAAGACAGAAACAAAATCAAAACTACTAACATATTGGATAAATTATAATTTAAAGTACAAAACAGTAATATATAAAACAAGTATTTTGAAAATTTCACATCCCATAATGCATTGCAATGGCCTTCTACTGTACGAATATGAATACATGTCAGTTGGGGATAAAAAAAAAGTTTCATAGAAGTTGAAGAAACACAAGACATTTCATGATCATGCTAAACAAAGTGACCAATTCTTTGTTTGCTATTTTAGTATCATCAATTTAATTAGATAGCAAGAGCAGCCCATTGTATAACCAGCATAGTGAAGGTCCTTGGAGGTGTATTAAATTACATCGTAGACGATCGATCACATAATTCACGGCGTCCAGATAGAGGTTCAGTAACCCAGTGATTGCTCAATGGTAAGTCTGGAAGATCTAATTATAATTAACAAAGGGACGTCCCCAGACTTTGAAAGTTCTCGTAATAAGCGTGAAACTAATGTGCGTAAAGAGTCAAATGAAGCGCTTGCCCTATTGTTCACATTGTTCGGACTATGAGTTACGCGGACAAGGGTTACTTAATGGACATCGCGGGCGGTATAAGGGATTTGCGAGTCACAGCCTTGTGTGTGTGTGTGTAAAAAACTGTACTATGCCATGTACCTCTTGTGTGTGCATCATATGGAGGGGAAGGGTGGGTTGTTGGATAGGGGGAAGGGTGTGTTGTTGAGCATAGGGGGAAGGGATGTGTTCGTTGGATAGGGGGTAGGTGGTTTTGGATAGGGTGCAAGGTTGGGTGTGGGATTTAGGGGAAGGTCCGTGTCGGTTTTTGTCTGTTTACTCGCGATAGTTTTAGGCGGGAAGACATCGTGCGGTGTTTGTATTCCCGCGACCGGCGTACCTCCTGTCGGCGGGGGCCGCTTCAGGGGACGGGCCGCGCCACCCACCCGGATGATGGCCCCCCGCGCCGGCCTGTGCTGGCTCCTCTTTCTGGTACCACTAATACTCTCCGGCTCCATTGCAGTCGCGGGTTGACCCCACCCCCCCCCTCGTCTGCCACCCTTCCCCTCTCCCATTCTTTCCACCACCCCCCAATTTTTTTTTTGCTCATTTCACCCTTGTATCCCTCGTGTGATGCACCCTTCCTCCGTGACCTTCGCTATTTCACTTCACCCTACTGCTTTCGCACTTTCCCATTCGCGGACCCCACTCGGGTGACCCCCTCAATCGGGGACCACTGGTGATCCCCCCATGGACATTTTTGGTGACCTCATTGTGCACCCCTGGTGACCTCAATGGGACCCTGGTCGACTATGTGACCCTGTTTGTGACCACCCTCATTGCGACTTGTGCATTTTTCTTATAGGAACTTGGTGAACTAAGTGTCGAACCCCGTGGTGACCCCTCACGGTGATTTTCCTGCCGTGACCTCTATCGTGCACCTTGGTGACATCATGCCCCGACCCCTTGGTTGATTTACCCTCATGTACACCCTTGGTGCCTCCAGTCATCCTTGGTGCACCTCTATGTGACATTGCGTGACCTCATGCTCACCTTTGGGCCCCATTCACCAACACCGGGACGAAAGACAAACCATGGTCAAAACACACTGACTCGGAGTCTTTTGTAACCTTGACACTTTTTAGAACTTTCCCCACCCCTTTCCCTTCCCCCTTTTGCTTTATTTACTCCCCCTCAAATCCATATTGTTTATTCTCTAGTAATGAACACCGCCATTATTAGGATATTTTTCTACCCCACGTGTTGTATTTTGGACAGGTCACCCCCCATTTAACTTGGCCTTTTTGTCTTTCATGGCCCTCACCCCAATTTGCCCTTTTTTTTTAACCCCCAACTCCATATCTTATACTATTGCGTTACTCTGGTTTGTTAAGAATGTGAATTGAGACCGGTTTTTGCATATATTAATTTTGGTGACACCAACCAGTTTCTTAGAACTTATGACTCCCATAGGAAACTACCAGTTCCTTCACTGTGTAGGGGTCCATTCACTGAACATCAGTTGCTAATCATCTGCCTGAGTGGATAACTTGTCCCCCCAAAGCTGAATCTGGCGAACTGATTAAACGGTTTTATGGAGGCCCATATTGGCACTGTACCTAGGATCTACACATTTCCAACCTTTTGGTTTTCTGGCCGTTGTTATTCGAACCCCAGGTTACTATTCCCCCACTTTTCCAAACTTAGTACAAAGTGTAAGGTTAGGCTTTTTAATGTTTGTGTCAACAATAAATAATCGAGATGCATTTTTCATTATTCCTGCCATCTCCATACTTCCATTATGCAGTTTATTCCTTGAGGCTGCCAAACTTCATAGGCGTAGGCACATATACCAAAATCTTTCCAAATCAATCAGGCGACATGCGCCTTCATAGTCACGTTGGTTTCATCGACATGAAATACATCTAAGAGGGAGTTGGCGAATCGGTAATGTTAAGGTCGTGGATACCAGTAGAATGGCGTAGGAACACTGGGTCGATTAGGGTGTTGCGAAGACGTAGGGGAAAACTCGCGGGTGTGACCCTTGTGAACAAGGAGGGTGTTAGGAATGAGCTGTGTTGCGGAATGGGAGGTTTTAGTGATGCTTTAAGGAAGGGAGCTATTGAGGGGGAGCAGTAGAATTGGATGGCGAACTTAGGGAGATATTAGGTACAGACTCCGTAGGTGGGCATCGTTTGGCGTGTGCCGGAATATACGGATGTTGGGGGGAAGGCCCGCGGTTATGGATTATGTAGAGGGTATAGGTGGGTTTTTCAACACTATTTTTATCCTGGCTGAAAGCAGAAGGCGCGGCCGGATTTGATATATTCAATGGCGTCGGCGTCTGCGTCGCGGGTCCAACACATATCTGTGTAACGCGATAACATGAAGGACACCAGTAAGGGTTATGGTGATGTAACTTGGGGGTGGGATCGGAATGACATGCCCTTCATCTGATTAGACTGAAGTGCGCACTGGCCATCTGCTAATTAGCGTATTGCAGCTGATTATAATAATTGTAAACCGATCCCGCAGCCGGTCGGCTTTAGCGGTTCGAGAACCGCGACGTGTATTTTTGCTTTTCTGCCGTAGATACTCCGCCTGATGTGACCCTTCTATTAGATACGGGTATGTGCTACATCAGGGTTGGCTTCACGGGGATGGCACAAGAATATCAACTCAGAATTTTAAACAGGTTTTTATACGCTTTAATTGCAGAATTTTTTTTACCTACATGAGTTAATCATGAAATTTGTTCCCTCCTAAAGTGCCCTACTGCTTCTATTTTACTTATTTATGCTCAAAGCTGCGCGCGTTCCCTAATTTTTTTGCCTCCGTTTTTGCAGCTTGCTAGTTTTTAAATATCACCAAGTCTAAAACTTTTCACCCCCAAAGCCCTTGAACACTTTAAAAACCAAATTATTTTATATACATTACTAACACCGCCAATACGTCTGCTTTGCTAGGTTGTCTATTACCTTTGCCCTTTCGGCAGCCCTTACAATGAGTTAATCACATACATACTACGCTTCTAACGCAGTCCGACACATTGTTTCAACTTTCCCAGTCATTTCTTAACATCCAGTTAAATCCCAAAATAATTTTTTGCTGGGGGGTGAACCCATCCGAAAGTCGGCAGAAAAACCTGTCGGAAACTATTTTAAATACATATTTAGAAATGACCCTCTTTCACATACATGTCCTTATCCTCACTTGGCAAGATTGCCCCTCTTAATTACTGTTCTGTCTTCCTTATTCTTTTTTTTTATACACCTTATTTTATTTAGTACTGCGACTAGATTCGGTCTTTTGCAGGAAAACGTGCCCGTCCGTATTTCGCATCATGTTCTCTGGATTCTTAAATACGAAAAATCCGTACTGGTAGGCATGTCTGCAGCGGGCAATGGTGCTTTGGGTTAACATTTTTATACTGACGCACAGACAAAGACTCGTACATCAGGCTTTATGGGTTACTCTAACAAAAAATGTTCAATGGACTCTTCCTTTAACCATCATGTAGCATTTTTCCTCTAGACCACCATAATGATTAATGCCCCCGCAGCATTATTAAAAAACATCCGTTGCCTTACCTGCTGCATGCTGGAATGCCGAAATTTCCATTCCCCCCTTTTTTATTTTGTTCTTATCCCATTATGTGAGCTTTGTCGGATCCCAGTCTTCTTCCAACTGTTCCCCGTCTCAATTTCTGTTAATAACATCTTCTTTGTGTTTAGTTTGGGCATCTCGACTGTCACCTGGCATGTCAAGCCCATGAAAAGGTTTGATGTTTATTGGCCGATTCCAAGCAAGCGCTTTTAACTATGAATTAAACAAACCTTGAGCTCCCTTTGACATGATTTTAAGGTTAGTTTATAGATATTCAGAAATGGTGGCAAATGCCCTGTGGGGTCATTTTTCCTAATCTAAGGCTGCTTTCAACCAACTGTTGGATGTGTTGGTAGTTCAGGTTTGATGGACGAAGGGACGAGCTTGCTCTCGCCCGCTGTTTACCCTGGTCTCCTTCTCTGACCCCATGTCCCTTTGCTTCGCGGTGCGCCCAGTCCCTCGGTGCTCCTGGGATTGTGCTTTTCTGTGCCCGCCTGTCTCTTGCGGCGTTGCTTATGGCTTCTGTCGCCCCCTCTTCTCGTTGCCCGATTTGCCCATTCTTCACGATCTTCGGGCCCCTTTCCGGTGCTCACTTTCTGCCGGCGGCCCATTGTATACATAGTTTTCCCACACTCTTTGCACCCAGGTTGTGCTTGGTTCTTTTTGTGCTGTCTGTTTTAACAGTTTGCTGTTTTTCACGTCATCTCATGCTCCTCCCCGTACTGCCACGCTCTCCACCCCCCCCCTTGTGTTGCGTTGTCGGTCCCTTTCATCCTCCACGCACTCCCTCATTTCGTTCAAGCAAAACTTTCGCCGCTCTGACATATCGAGGAAAAAATCTAGCGTGAAGTCTGGTTCGGGTTTGTCTTTGATGAACTAGAACTTCCCCCTTTCACGGTCCCTCATGTTTGCCTGTCGCTGCCTTGTCCCCCCCCGCCCAAGACTTCTACTAATTAACACAAGCACTAACACAATTTCTACGGATCCCCACACCTAGACACAGCCCTTCTGGTAACCATCCTCTGCAGCCAGAACTTTCCCCTCCCACCCTCACCCACTTCACCCCTCTGTCACGCTTTCCGCACGCCACCACAACTTTTCACATCCCCCCCCATCCTCGTTCATAACGAACAAATTGGTTTGGAGCACGGGTCTTTGTTTCCCATCTTGTCTGTCTGCCCTGTCATCTTGGTTCTTTGTTTATGATAAATGTTCTTTTTCGGCTCAATTTGTTCAGACTTTGTTTTTGGTGTTGAACCCTTGGCTTTCGCCTTTCCGCTCCCATCCCACAACTCTATTTTGTTCTTTACTTTTCACTAGGTTTATTTAATCTGTTTTTGTGCGCATGTGTATTTATAGCTTTTGTCCCAGTCACCAATGAAGACACTAATTCCCCAACAACTCCCTATAGGCTTCAGTAGCCTAGTCCAGGTCTAACAGTTAGTTTTCGCTATTCCGACCAGCATGTCTGTCTTTTACAGCCAGCGCGTGAGTGATGTTGGTTTCGTTTATTATCTTCTTCACGGATTTCACACTTATTTTCACGCCCTTTTTTGCGAGTATTTTATGTACACCGCTTATATGTTAGTCTGCAGTGGCACGAGTCCCATTGTTTGCGGTAGTACCATCATAAATTACGTTTTTCCTTATTTGCCCATTTCCGGGATGCTCGCATTATCCCCTCCACGACTACTCTCTCTGCTTCGTATTTTCACTAGCCTCATGGATGGCCGCACTCATGCTGTCACCATTGCCGCGCTATCCTATTAGAAGGGTGCTTTGTGTAGTCATTGATATACCGACCAGAGTCAGACATCGTTCTTGCTCACGCACCGCATTCCAGGCCGATGATCTTTAGCTTCATGGCCTTATGCCGTTACCGTCCGCGTAATCGTATGAGTTTATCCCGCGAAGACGTGCGATACTTTTGGTGGGTGCTGCAGGTTGTTGTGGAGGGGGTGGGAGTTGGAGGCCATTGCGCACGATTGTCTTGTACTAGTTAGTTCCACGGAGTCAAGCTGGGCTGACTAAAGATTCGTTATATGGAATATCATTGTTTGTGTATGACGTATGATCAATCCAATCTGTTATGTTTTGTGGCTTTTTTGGTTTAAAGACCTATTAAGAGTGGTTTATGCCTGTACTGATGTAGGTGGAGAGGAGGAATGTAACAACGGAATGAACGTAATCTTTACAAACGACATTCTAGTTGAGCTTCTCGATTCTCTTTTTTTTCTCTCTTTTTGCCCTTCTTTTCCTTTTCTTTTTCTTCCACCCCCACCTTTTCTTTGGACACTTGCGAGCTAACCCTGGCGACCGAATTGGAGGGACACATAGGGGGGCCTATGAACAGGGCATTTTCAATTTGTGTTTTTACTATTTTACAGGGGGAAATATTGATTACCTGCAAACTTTCTTCCCTTTGTTGTAAAAAAAAACGGGGAATCCCCAGGTGACGTAAACAGGAAAATCCTACAAAACATCCTCGGCTTTGAGAGAATATTACGAGGGCTAACATGATATTATAAAGACTTCATATTCATTTTAGTCTTTTCATTTATTTCCAAATCAACACCGCTAGACAAGAAATATTAAAAAACATTTAAAGACAGAGCAAATGATATGGGGAATGTGATCGAAAAGCCGAAAGCCAGAGGTGATCAGACCCCCAAAACATACATTTACACACATGATACTAGCAAAATAACATTTACAAACAAAAACAAAGAAATTACGGGAATACATACAATATTTGAAACAAAATTACCCTTGCGTCCAAACCTAATTGTCTTGACGTAGTATTCGGGATATGAAATGATTTTTAATTGGCTTCGGAAGAACTGTTTACAGATTTATATTTTAGATTTGGTCAAAGATGTCCATAGGAGGGGACCAGAAGTTGCTTACAGGTTGATATGAGAATATTTTTTTATTTCTGGTAAGAGTATAATCGTTGGCATTTCTAACAGTAATTATGATAGTCCGCTTGTTTTGAAAAATAGAAAGTTTAAACACTTTGCAGTGATTTGTGGAATTGTTTGAACATAAATACACCCAAAACACCCTTCTCAATCACGCACTCATGCATCTATGTTGGGTAGCAACAAGGAGATAATGCAAAATTAGCAAACATGCCGGTATTGACAGGATACACATTAGATAAAAGGGTGTGGCCCTATGGGTTGTCTATTTATAAGATGACCCAAAGAACAAAAATATGTAATCTTGCAAAACTCAATTTTGCGTAAAATAGCAGAATATAGTAGTTTAAATAAAGTTTTAATATAGTAACGACAGTGCTAGAACCTGAACCCGTGAACAAGTTTTATTTCAACGCCAGGGGGGGAGGTGTGGCTTATGTTGTCAATAACAATGATCCACCCTTGTAGTTCAATACCAATCTGCAGTCAGTTAGACATTACATTAAGTTGCGTTAACATAATAACACGGGGTAAGTCAAAACACAATTTAAAAATGGAGCATTTGACATTTTAAAAAAAAATCATCGCGCTTGTTTATCAAGGAGATAAGAGTACTGACTTTGTCAAAATAATCTTGAACTCAATTTGAGCATCTGATTCTGTATTACCTACACATTTTCAATCTCTATCCACCACACACACACAAAAAAAACCTTTTTTGAGCAACAATGGTTGCTGCGGAGTCTGAGGTCAATTTCTATAACAACAACACGAACCTTGAGGCATTTGCAGTGTCCTTTCATGAATATTCAATTAAAACAATGACCTGTTACATGCGTTACTTAATCGGTAAAATATAGTGTTGTTGTGAACCCAATCCGTAAGGCTAATGAAGTTGATTTAGATCACGAACCATTTTACGTTGGTTTACCGGTCGGCTCACCTACTTCCGTGTGTGTTTCTATTAAACCACCGATTGATCGAGTGACTAGGTAGTCTTTGCAAAATGCTGCCATGAACTATGATTAAATGGTATATACCACCGCGGAGCATTGAATGAGCGGCGGTAGCTACATAGGGACAGGGGGACAAGTCCAGGCCCCGAGAGGTTGGGGGCCCCAAGAGATTGAAAGAAAAAAGATGAGAGGAGGGAGGGAGAGAGAACAAACAAAATCGATTTTCAAAATTCAAAACAGAGGGCTATGTACCAAACTGTATTTATTAATTCAGGGCCCCTTTATAGAAAGCCTTCTACTGGAAAGCGAGACGAAGGCCCTATGTAATGTTCAATGTAAGCAAGTCGGCATTGATACCGAATGCGAGAGGCCATTATTTAATGCCAATGTAGGCAGTCTGCCATTTAAAATGACTATGAGCCAATTACCAGGGCCCCTATAACAAATCATAATGGCGTTGGATATTAAATGACCCTTGTTATGGGCTCCGCAGAGTGGTAGCTGTTATTCTGTACGTGATATTTTGGATCCCTTCGGAGCCTATTTGGCCAAATGGGAAAATTCAGACCGGCATGTTACTCATTAGTCATTACTGTCTATCATATTTTAGATAATGCAGGAATTGGCGAGCCCCCCGAAAGTTCTAGAGATAAATGAGAGTTTGGAGAGGAAAAGAAGGCCATGGAGGGGCCTAGAAGACTAAGCCAGAGTGTGGATTCAGTGACCATGTTATGGCCCCAAGTGACTGTTGTCCCGCCCGACCAAGTTCGGGAGGGGACTATAAAATGGGCTCCTCCGTATGTCCGTCCGTATGTCCGTCAGTATGTATGTATGTCTGTATGCATGTATAAACTGTTAACCTGGAAATTTGGGCAATTTTTGTTTCTGTGATGGCTAGGAGTAGCAAAACTTTGGTATATTGTAGGAGGGGATCCCCCCTACTCCCCATGTAATTCATTCCCCCAGGGTCCTCCCTGGTTCTGTCAGGGGTAGGGGAAAAAAGTCAAGGGAAAAAGTCAATATTTGCACAGCAAATGTCAACATTGTGTTACATTTACTGGAGTTTCTGTAAGGGCTACGATGATTTGTAAATTGGTGGAAAGAAGCAGCTTGATGAGTCTCAACCTGATTAGGATGTGGGTGTAACATATATCTTAATACAGTATTGAAATTGCATAATTATGAAATTTTCCCGCAAGGCCTGGTACAAGTTTTTTGGAGTTTGTAATGGTATAAGTGATGGAAGTGGTGGAAGGAAGTGGGCTGAGAAGTTCTCGACCTGATTAGGTTTTGGTGATGCGTGGAATTTTTTTAGTTCTAGTTTTTACATGTGGGGTCATTCTTTTCGGGTTGCCAGCTGTTTTACATTCTTGGATCAGGACTGGTGAAAGACGTAAAATTCAAGTTTCGCGCTTTCAGACCCCGTCAATATTTTAACCCCATGGTCCCAAATTTAATTGTGATCACATGATTTTTCAAAAATAGTGTTGCCACCTGAGTAAATATATATTTTACTAAAATTTAGTGAAATTTCAGGAATTTTTGCATGCTGAATTTTAAAATTTTTGAGTCATTTTCTTGAGTAACCATATTTTTGGAGAGCTAGTGATGGCCACAAATTAACAGGTGGACTGGTGCCATGTTTTAGTGATCATTAGTGATCGCGAGAATATTCGGCGGGGGACAATTTTACGACACTCCATCGCGTAAATACGAGTTTGCCTTGTGGGTTTTCTCTTAAAATTTTGGACCCACTTTGTCCTTATTTGACCACAATGGCACGTTCAGCCATGCTATTCATTAAAGTTAATACTAGTTTCTGCAGGAAATGGCTAATCGGGCCTAAAGAGAGTAGGACGGGACAAAGGGCGTGGCGGACCAGATGGGTGGCTTGCTGGGGACTCTTGCCCCCCCCACTGTGAGTTCTGCAACGGTGCCACTTACAGTGAAAAACTAACATAGCCTATACAATACTAACCAAAATTATATTATACTTGCCCCCTGAAATGTATGTGTCCCCTTTGCCCCCCCCTGAAAAAAAAAAACAGTTCCACATGTACTCCCCCTATAAACTTTAAAGGAAACAAAATATGTTTGAATTTATGGCCTTACAAAACAATACCTACCCTAAGGCAAAATGGAAAAAAAAAAAAAAAATCATTTTAACACAGATTTCATAAAATTTGAAAAAATTCTCAAGATTTTCGAGGTCGTGTGGATCTCAAGTCTTATTTTTGTAAGCTCTTGTTCATTCATTGGGCTTGTTGAAATTTGATACAAGTTTCGAGCATCCTTATTATAGGGTCCCCAATTGTTGTTTTGTCCACGGGCCCCGAACAATGCTAGCTACGCCACTGGACTGGAGGATAGGGTTAGTCTCTCCGACAGGCTGCTATCAACCACGTCAATTGAGGAAGTTTACACTTACAGCAATTTTTCTAAGGTTTTCATAAATATATATGAAAATAAATGTAATTGAGATAAATACATGATATTTGCCAACATTCTTGTGTCATTATTTGTTTAGCAGGGTACCCTCTATGAAATAAATCAAGCACCACCATTTGTACGTTCTATACCTGTCTATTGAGTTCATTTGTCCATGTGTTTTTTTTTTTTCGTCCGGGTTTAAAAACTTATTTACGTTTTTTTATTACGGAGTCATGTTGGTGCAAGTGAAATAGAGGAGGAAGCGGAGGTATTCATGTCCCTGGACGATTGTGACGCCGATTCAAGGTCAGCTAATCATGTCTTGCCAAGGGGACTAGATCTTAGTGAAGCTCTGCGAAGCTCAAGCTGTTGTGCTGGTGGACGATTGCGATTAGGTTTGGTGTCAGGTGGGGAGTAGCAAATCTACCTCCAGAGGACAACATGCATGGTGGCTTACGTGCTTTCTTGTTTGCATGTACATGTATGTGTAGTTGGCAAAAATTGTGTTCAAGAAGAAACACTGGGGGTGAATCAAAACCATTGCTAAAGAAGTGCTTTCAAAGCATTCTATGGTACCAAAGTTTATTTAAATGACGCCTGGTCATAAGAGTATGTGTAAATTCGTGCTCACAAACAAAGCATACTGCAGTTAACTTGGCATCATAATACAATCAGAAAAGAATGAATAAGCAAACATTCTCCAATCAGTCATGAAAAAAAAAAAATGAAAATGGAAAACTGGGAATCAACTTTCTTATGCCAATATATCTATTCTATAGTTAGTTACCAACCCCATTCAATTTTAATATCGCCGAAATAAATCCGTGGAAATACCCTGACGTACAATGGTCTTTCCAGAGACCTCCTTGTATGCAGGCGGTCGCCAGTGGTGGAAATGACAACAACGTAACAGTCGAGAGCGGCTCATGTTCGCATGCACATCCCGAGGTCGATTTACTACGAACACATCATTACAAATAAAATGACAAACTAAAAAAATATTATAAACTTCAAATAAACAATAAAATAACTTTATAAACAATAAGCTTACAATAAAAAAAAACAAGAAATATACACAAGTCCAAAAAAGAAATCTTGACAAACGCAATCACTGGACACCATCCAATCCCGGTCAATCCCATCCAAGTCCCTTTAAATTCAAATGGTAATTCTTCCCCGACCTTTACAACCTCGAGGATGAAAAGAGGTGTGATCATGCCCTGGATTAGTGATTTTGGACATGCTAACAGCCTTGAGGCCGAACACACCATTACAAAATACAAGGAAGACAAATCGCCACCAAACTCCCCTCTGAATAAAATGAGCCCATAAACACTTCACAAATAATAATACTATAATAAACCTATTAATAAAATAAAACAATACAATAACATTAAAACCTTAATATTGCAGATCCACTTATCAATCATTCCGAGTCGCCCTACCACAACTTGGTTATACACCCTCTATATGAATATTTATTGGACGATATTATGTCCCCGCCGAGTTCGGAACGGGGACTATAACATGAGCAGCGTCCGTTGGTCCGTCGTTGTCCGTTCGTCCGTCGTTCGTCTGTCCGTCGTCCGTCCGTGATTAAAAATGTTAACCATGTTGTATACATTTATCTGAGTTCCGTAAGGGCAAACAATGATGTAATGGGTGGAAAGAAGGGGTTGGTGAGTCTCAACCTGATTGATTTTGGTGGTTAAACATATGCTAATTAAGTATCGCATTTGCATATATGCCAATTTTCCCTGAAGGCCTGCGTGTAAAAGTTTTCTGGTAGTTCATAAGGGTATATGTGTACCTTGGTGGAAGGAAGGAAGCGGTATGAAGAGAGAGTTCTCGACCCTGATTAGATTTTGGGGTATGTGGGGCAATATTGAGTATGCAAATAGCTAATTCGTACTGCAAAAATCAGCGTAATGCTATATTTTTGACAAGTACATTGGATTACTCAAAATTTCTGCGCTGAATGAAACCCTATTATGGGGTGGTCACATCTTCTTTGCAATTTTAAAGTATGGTGTTATATGCGGCCAGCGGCTTAGGTAGCAAATGGAGCTAATTAATATGCCTAATGCTGGATCTCTGAAACGGTACATTGCATAGGCAAAATTCCTTCGCGACAATGAGACTATATGCCATAGGGGCGGGGGGGTGGGTGTTGGGGAGGGGGTTGGGTATTGAGGGGGTGTTGGTATTGCGGGAGGTTGTTGGGTGAGGCGAGGTGGGGCGTGGAAGGGTTTTGGGCGAGGGGGTGTTGTGTTGCAAGTGTGGTTGGGGAGGGGGAGGTGGGGTGTTGCATGGTGGTGAAAGAGGGGGGGGGAGAAATAAAAAATTTTGGGGGAGGGGGTTGATGGTAAAAGTGTTGGGGAGGGCTGGGGTGGTGGGATGTTGGGGAGGGGGAGGTGTTGTTGGGGAGGGGTAGTAGGTGTTGCTGGAGGGATGTTGTGTTGCGGGATGTTGTGTTGCGGGATGTTGTGGAGGGTAGTGGCGTGTGCGGGGTGGTGGGGAAGGGGAGGCGGAGTTTGAGTCTACGGGTATTGGGGTTGGGGTGGGGTGTTGCAGGGGGGGTTGGGGTTTTGAGGGGTGTTAAGGAGGGGTGGGTGTGGTTGTGACAGAGTGGTGGGGAGGGGTGGGGTGTTGGGGAGTTGTGGGGTGTGGGGGTGGGGGTTTCGCAGGGTGTGGTTGGTGAGGGGGTGGAGGTTTGCAGGGTGTTGGGGAGGGGTGGGGTGGTGCTGGGTGTTGGGGATAGGGTGGGGTGGTTGTTTTTTAAAAAAAGGGTGTGGGGGAGGGGGTGGGTGTTGTAGTTGCATCTTACACATGTTTGTGATCGCGACATTCGGCTGGGGACATATTTTACGCATCGGTAAATACGAGTTGCCTTGTTTACAAACAACCTCCTGCAACTTCATACGGACGATACGCATACATCCTTGAACGCATGGAATTGTACGTAAAAGTATACCACACATACACAGTGCAATCAGGGCCTGATTCTGATTCTTTGCACGTGTTTTTGAGTTGAGTGATAATTTTATCTAGTTTCGTATTAAAAAATCGCACTTTCGACGGCCTGCGTTCGCTATTACAACAACCACATCCGTGAGTTGATTGACTCTGATATCTGGGTACGGGGGTTACACCATGCGCAAACAACACAAACAAACGGGAAAATACACCCTTCTAGGCCGATTTGCTTACGAAATTCATTCGCTTGATAGGCACATCCCACACTTTCACGACGACACAATTTGAAAACAAATTATGCTCATCAAGGGCAACAGAGATAGGCCTAGACTTTTCGCCCGCTCTGCGAATCGGTACGATAGATTTTAGCTCACTTCATGAAGCTAAAAACCTTAGTTTTGAGTTACATTGATTTTTGTATGCAACAGCTGCAAAAATGGCGGACAGAGTTTGAACGGTTGCCATTGCAACACGGAAATAATTTTGGTAAACGCTCTCATCGGATCACAGATCCGGCCATAGTAGTTGTTAAGAAACAAAACTATGTTCAAATAACTTTTATTTTGAGATAATGGGGGGGGGGCAACCTGTCATTTTAAATTTCTGATTTCTTGGTGCAGTGACCTTGACCTCTGCTAATTAGCATACCGGAGGTCGATATGATCCGAGACAATGTATTTTAAAAAGGTATCATATCCGAACATTTTTGCTATGTATTAAAATAAACTATGTGCTGTGATTGCATAACATGTTTAGGGATTTCTACTCGATAAAATTTTAGAATATCAATATGGTATTTACAATGTGTGATTTAAGAATCGGAAATAAAAGGGTTCGGTACCGACTTGTTTTTAAGTTATAGCCCAAACACAAAGAAGTTATTATGTTTTCCCTTTTTAAACCATGCAAATCTATGGGAAAAGTCAATTTGACGTTTGGCTAGCCTATATAAATAAAAACTAAGTGATTAAAAATTTTGTAATTTTGAAATATATGTTGAGATCTCCATGTCATTTTGAAAATTTTGAAAATAAAAAATTGGGGTCACCGACTTTACTTGTTCCATTAAATGCCTAAAATAACTCCAAATTTTGTCTTTTTTTTAACAATCTTGGGGCGGCCTCGTTCGGGCAGCAAGAAAGTTAGCGGCACATTTCGGTTACGCAGCAAGCAGTGAACGTGTGCGTAGAGGATTCGCGACTGATAGCGGGCAGGCTTCCAATTGCAATTTTGGAATTCCATGCACCGGTGCATGTAACTTAAAAAATTTACATGCACAAGGTAAAAGTTACATGCACAGGCTAATGTAAACATGGATTGGTGCTACTGTTAACCATTATTCATAACACAGACTCTGGTACGTTAGACTATTGACAGTTGGCTCAAGTTTTATTATTTCAGCATTCATTGACTTTCTATGAAATAAGCTAAAATTGCATAGTTTATGAATTTACAAGCACACGTGCATGCAGGATACAAAAGTTACATGCACAGAGAGAAAGCTACATGCACCTGTGCATGTGTGCACCTGGGTAATTCGAAGCCTGGATAGCGGGCGCAGAGGACTCGCGATTTGTTTTAATTCTCCAGGCGATAAACGCAAACAAAATGCACAGAGATCCACCGTATCTGTGCATGGAACTTTCGCACCTCAAAATGCAAAGTCTTTCTTTTTGCCGCCAAAAGTGGGTGCTAAATTGTATGCTCAAAACTCAAAACAGCTTGTGCGTAAACAGATCACACGTCAAACCTCTTAAGGGACGTTAGGGATATGGGAGTTATCACTTAGCATGCGATTTGTTGCTTGTACCTATAAGTGGTTTCACCTCCAATCTCATTGCACAACTCAACACAATACCACTGGAGTAAGCCACAGCATCCTTGATGCTCTCGTTAGTTCAACCAGGGTAACCAGCTACCCTCCTCAAATTTTCTAGAAACCTGATGGGAGTGACAGTTAAGCCACCGACAACCCATCCCTGGGACAGAAAACCTGATCTGACATTACTCTTCAATATTTTTAGGGAGTGTTTCCGTAGCCGTATACGGCTACCTAACCCCGGGGGTCCGTAGCCGTCTACGGCTATATAACCAAAGCGGGCTTTGTGGTTAGGTAGCCGTTATACGGCTACGGAGCGGTCCACAGTGGACGGGTGATATAGCCGGGACACATGTCATGCGGAACGAAACGATTCATGTACGACAGTGAGTGCAACAAGCGATAGAGATTTCCCCAGGGATTTCACATATCATATCAACTGTCTAAAAAATCGAAAAGTCTGGCCCTAGGGGGTTTTTGACCTGATCACCCCTGATGTAAAGCTTTCCATAAAAAAAATAATCCCCATTCTAGAAGGATGTGAAGACTGAGAAATGTTTCTTTGGTACACGCAAATTGTGCAATTTATAATGCGTATAGGAGCAAATATGAAAAATTCAGCTTTATGTTTTAAAACATTGACATATAAGCAATTAGAATTAGGAGCACATAGTGTTTGGACTTCCGATCCCTGGCCTATCCAGTGGCACCACAATAATTAACACAATAGATCCTTTTTAGGAAAATCTGTGGTAATTACAACTTCCCCTCCATTGAATGTGTTATAAAAATGACTGTTTGGCGAGGGTCTAAATTTTAACAACTGTAGGCCTATTATACCATTTTTAATAGAAATGTCTGGTTAAAATATCAATATTAGCACAATATGGTCATGACTTATTTGTGTATTCTAGTTAAAAACATTTCCTCCAAACTAGAACGTATGTATTCAGGAGTCTTTTGAGCAACGATTTTATCCTTTATAAAGAAAAGCCATATTTACAATACGGTGCTTTTAAGGTGGAATATCGCAGTTTAGAAAAAACAATAAAATACCTAAGAAATATAATAAGGAGATTTCAGTGTGAGAAGTTACGTTTTCGATCATAACTTTTGAACGGAAACGCTCGATTGTCGTCAACAAAAAGCAACAAACAGGTAATTTCTCCCAGTTTCAATAATGTAGTTTATATTTTAGCCCTCTGAAGGGGCAATTCCTTCCACCTGAGATATAGCGTGTCTATTATAAGAGCAAACGAATTAATAAACCCAGAGACGAATGATAAATAAAAATATATTCGTCTCAGATAAATAAAAAAAATAAAGTAGATTAAGGCTTCTAGAGATTAACCGATATTTGTATCGGACATCGGAATCGGCGGCCGGATTTGCGTAAAATCTTTGGCAAAAAATCGGATCGGCAAAAATATGTCAGCGCTTGCCGATCCACAACCGAATATGTTGATAAAGAAAGGACAAAGTATAATTGGATATTTTTTACCAGTTTTTAAGTTGAAAACACGAGGTGCTCAAACTGATTTTAATACATTGGATATAGCTCATGAATAATTCTTAGGCCTACATGAGAAAACGTAGGATAATGACGCCACTTAGGTATTTACACGTACTGTCACAATCTCAACTTCAAGGCGGATCCAAATTCAGCTATACTGCAAATGTTACATTGGTCCTGTCTAGTTTAACAAACGCCATGACAGGCACATGATCCTAGCTGCTCTCCCACGGAAATCGTCGTTATAGTGAACTGAGAAGAAAATTCTGCTTTATATTTTTGTATCTTTGGTGCTTCAAAAGACTTCAATGACATTTAAAATCCTTGAGCAGGTCCAGCTAAATACGGCAGAATATTCCCGTTTCTAAATCTTCGCTAACAATTTTTTTAGGTTTGTTTCCACTTGGCAGTGGCTATTATTTTGTACAGCATCAAACAGTGTCATAATAATAAGTAGAAGAGACTAAATTTTTTAAACTTGTTTTTGTTCAAAAAGTGCGGACTGCAAGGGAACGTCTCAGTACTAATTGCATAAACATAACATTAGATTATATGGCTTACCAGAATAACTGGTGCTAACTCATTTCATTCCATTCTCATTGATTGTAAGTGCATGAAAACAATACGGGATCAGCGGAAAGTTTGTTTTGATTTTTACAACGGTACGGAAAGTATTTTCCCACAGTTAGTTTGTGACACAGACTGCAAAAAATATCTAAATTCATTGATTACTGCGTTGTAGCGTCTGAAGAGACCGAACGGTAACACAATAACAGCCCGGGTGTAACAGCCATAGATCTAGATGAAATACATCTAAAAACATAGGTTCTTTTATGGATTTTTTTTGCATAGAGAGGGTCAGAAATTTTGATTAAATACGAGAACACCCTCAACTAGGTGGCACTGAGAGATTCAGAAAATTTAACATTTCTTGTCCCGGTAGTTTTAGCTCTGTGGGATATGACGAGCACCAAACACATTTTCCCACAATGATGTATGATACGTCTTAGGAGGGATTATATGTAAGCTCATACTTTCCGAACCCCCGTGTTTTTGATACACGAGCCCAACATGAGCGCGCGTTGTGGTTTAAGAATGGATATTCAAGTTGCATAGAACATAGATAATTCCCCGGGGATTAACGCTTAGTCTACAAAGGCATTGGCTGCTGTGCTACTCATCTATCCATGATCTCATTGATTATATGAATACATAAAAAAAATAAGGGGATCAGGTCAATGAATTTCTCAGCCCTTGCGAGGAGCGATATGTACAGGTCAGCTCATGCAATCGCTATGCTCTGCAGTTGTCCTGGGAACGTGTTTTCCAGGGGATTCCATTTACGTCATTGAGG